>WUAT03062941.1:0-13444 GCA_010015005.3 Ulmus americana
TAGAGGATTTTCAATCCTTAAAATTAGAGTTTCCATGTTGAATATTAGAATTAGAATTAAGGAATAATTAGTTGAAATTCATGTCTAATGGTGAAGAATGATCCATGCTCCAACTTGATGGGAGAAGTGTTGAGAATATCAAAAGTTGTTGAGAAGATCAAGGGATTATATTCCTATTTTTCCTATAAATCTATTCTTTTTCCAATTTTATTTTTATGTTCACCTAATTGGATTGTATTTATTATCATTTATTCCCTATTCTCTATAAATAGGCAAGTCCTTTTGTATACTATACATCAGAGAATTAATAAAAAAATTCTTCCCTATTTTCTCCCTTTTATAATTCTTTAGGTTTACAATCTTGTGGACCTATATGTTGGTTCTGTCTTGCTCCATAGGCTCACACGTGAAGAAAAAAAATGTTAGAAAATAATATTTGGCTCACCTCCTAACTTTATTCATTTTATCTCTAAGAAAAATGCTACCTATTTCTATTAGGGATGTATCCCCACACTGATGTGGTTTCCTTTTTGTTGCTTACATAAGATGATAAGTTCATAAACCAAAAAATATTAATCATTTAAAATAAGATTATAACAAGGAAATGACATATATTTAGCCTTATAGGCTAAAGCTTGAACAAGTATTTTCACATTCTCATCTCTAGATTTTGTTTAAGTTTGTTATGTGTTATGTAAAATGAAGATTTTTTAAACCAAAATGATAAGAGAAGAATTTCCAATGTCCCACTTGTAGCTATGTTTAAAAGTAGAGGAAACCGTTCATTGTAACTCCTTCATTGACACAAATAGTCTGCCCTTTTATATGTAAGAGGCTATAGGCAAGCACAAAAATGCTACAAATAATGACACCTCTTTTGGCTCTCCAACTTGTCCTAAAGGAGTTCGATGGTTCACTGCTTTCGTAAATTCTTTATAATTATTGAGATCTTGCAATAAAAAGTGTTAAAGAGGAAAAAAGAAATTAATTTTGACTAATTAAAGCATAAGAACAAGAACTGAAAATGTTACTGGTTCAGTGAGGGGGTGTTCTGATAAACAAGGTGCAACACTATTAGTCCTTATATTGTCCTTTACCTTCGATTAATAATGTTAAGAGTCTTGCATTAAATAAGAGTGGAGACCTTAGTACATTAATATAAAGGTTGGGTCACTCAACTCAATAGGTTGCCTTTTGAGATGGAAGCCCAAGATTCTAATATAGTATCAGAGCCCTAAAGCTCAAATCAGCCAGCCCTAGAAACTAGGTGAATTTTGGCCATGACTACCCCTCAAACCATAACCTTTGGTGGAAGTGACTTTTCACTCACTGTCCCTAACTGGTAATCCAATTCCAACACTAATTGGCAGCCCGCTTCCAACAACAATACCAATCGAGAAGTTTGCCAACTTTTCAACAAGATTGGCTACACTACAAAGACATGTTGTTCCCACTCTAAGCCCAATGCACAACCCCCTTGGGATCAACTCAACTACACCAACTAGTGTGCTCCTTCTCAACATGAAAAATGGATAGTTGACTCTGAAACATCTCGCCACAATACGTAGTTCCATGGTATTTGTTCGTCTACTGAGGCTAAGTATCGTTCCATGGCTAATGCCACATGTGAAGTCACTTGGTTGCTATCCTTGCTAAAAGAGTTTGGAATTAAGCATTCTCAGAAAGCCATGTTGTATTGTGATAATCAAACTACATTACATATTACTAAGAATCCAGTTTTCCATGAACAAACCAAGTATATTGAAATCGACTTCCATTTGGTTCATGAGAAAATACAAGCTAGAGTTTTAAAAACCCTGCAGGTTTCCTCTAAAAATTAACTAGCTAACATTTTTACAAAGGTTATTTTTCCTAGTCAGTATAAGACTTTAATTAGCAAGATAGGATTACATGATATATATAATCAATATTTAGAGGGAGTGTTAGAAATGCTAAGTTAGGTTTGCTGCAAGTTGTTATAACCTTTTTAGTTGTTACCCAGCTTGTTAGCTTTTAGTGGCTAATGTATTAGTTTCATTTTTCTGGTTTAGTTGTAGTTGTTGAAAGCTGGTTTTAGCTGGCCTTTGCTGGTGTCTAGATGCTTGAATTGTATATAAGGCTTTGCCTTAAATTTCTTTCACAATCTAATAAAACGATAGTTCCTCTGTTTCTTCTATCTTTCTTTCCAAGCTTTTATTGTTTTTGGTTTGTGATTTCTAACAAAATATAGGCCAAGAAAGTTTTGCAAGGGAAGTGTTGTTTTTTTGCAGATTTGGAGGCATTTCTAGATTGGTTTTGTGGAGTTTTCAAATGAGGAATGCAAGCTATGATATAGAGAAGTTCAATAGAAGTGGTGACTTCAACTTGTGGAAGAAGAAGATGAGGGTCATTCAAAGTCCAATGAGGCCAACTTCATTCCTAGAACATGTGTGTATAGTTTGCCCTTGTTAAATTCTCATTGATGTCAAGTTGGTTAACATGGTCCAACTTAAGGGAGAATGTTAAACGTCCCAAATTAGTTAAGAGTGGGGATAATCCATGGTTTATAAGTATGTGACACTACCTCCATTGGTATGAGGCTTTTTTGGTAGAATCCAAAAGCAAAACCATGAGGGTTAGGCCCAATGAGGGACAATATCATACCAATTTGGAGTGGAGGAGGTCCATACTTTATAATACGATATCAAAACTAGGCCCCATACTTAATTAGCTATGTGGATGAATTTTTCGGAATGTAGAATGAAGGTGGTACAAAAAAGGCTTAATCTAACACTATTGAAAAAGAGTTATGGTACCTGGCTACAAATAAATAAATAAATAGGTGCGACTTATAAAAAAAAATCGCGGGCCCTTGGAAATTTTAGCCCATTGGCACTTTAAGCAGTCTTATCACACACACAATCACACTGATTCTCACATCCCTCTTTCTCTTCCCACAACTCCCCTACTCTCTTTGCGTGACTACTCTCTCTATCTCTCTTCGCGATGACGAAGACGATGGGTCTCTCTGGTGTGCTTCTCTTTCCCACGACGGTGGCACTGTAACATCTTGCTCTGGTAACGAGTCTAGTAGGGACATCATCAGAGTTCTCAGATGAACATAAGTTGAAGAATTCTTAGAATAACAAAAGTTTTTCTTCTGTAATTTTGTAGGCTTTTTCTCTAGCAATTTTTTAGGTAAGTCTCGTTCTTTTTCCTAGAGTTTCTTAAGGTTTCGAATTTCTCTGTTGATATTATAATTTCTTATAGTTTATTTGTTGATGTGAAATTTATTAGGGTTTTTTACTTTATCTGTTGATGTAAAAAGAAAGACCAAACCAAAAGCAAACATAGCCAACAACTACCATCTGCCACTGCTGACGCTATTCAGCTTCGCCGGAGCCTTGGTCAATAGCAGAGGGAGCCTTGAGGTTAGGGTTCTAAATTTCTTTGGATTTATGTATTATTTTTCTTCTTTTTCTTTGGATTTCTGTATTTCTTTTCTTATTTTCTTTGGATTTTTTCTTTCTTATCTGGTTTTCTTTGGAATTTTGTCTTCCTTCTTTGATTGAGATTTGGGGCTTGCATATTTTGGGTGAGTTTAGGGTTGATTATTGGTTCTTTGCATTACGCATCCTACCAAAGCTCATGCTTTTTTTTCCTTTGAAATGCATCTTACCAAATAGCTAGGTACCTTTAGTTTTTTCAGATAACTTTGTTTACTTTGGTTTTCAGATTTAGGGTTCTCTAGTTTCTCTGATGTAGGGTGGTTTTCTGATTTCTCTAAAGAAGAAGAGGAGCAACACTAATTTGGTGTTGTGAAGCTTTTACCACAAATCCCAAAGGTTTTTCTTTACGCCCAATCCCATCTCCCTACAACGCCAATAAGAATCAAAATAGGTTTGCTTTAGGTTTGTTTTTGTTTCTTTTTTATTAATATTTTCATTAACTTCGTTCTTGTAGTGGCTATTGGGTAGTAAGGGAAGTTGATTTTCCCTGCCCTTGTTTGGTTGGTCAAAAAAAAAGTTAGGTTTAATCATTTTCTAGCGAGAGTACACTTTTTCTTCATCTATAGGCTAATGGGTTGGTGAGTTATTTATGTTTTACTCTGTTTGGGTTGGTATCAGAAAGTTGGGAGGGAAAATACTTGGTCGTCTTGTGAGGAAGAATTTTTTAGTTTAGCAGCTTACGTTCAATGGTCTTTTGGGTCATTTAGAAGCTAATACATTCTGTTTTAAGCACCCACCGCTATTTTTATCTCTCTAATTTCTATTTTTTGCTATTAAATTCTTGTCAAAATTAGTTAAATAATTAGATTAACTTTACGATTCCTAGGGGGATTCCTTATGCATTCCACGTGTTTGACAAAATTCCTAACTGAAGTTTATGACTCGTTTTGTTGTTTATGCCATTTACTGCTATTATAGTTGTGTTTATCATAGTTTCATGTAGGAACTGTGTCAGTAATATGAAAATCATTTACAGAGCCTCGTCATCGTTTATTGCAAAGGTAGTTGTTACTGTATCTTAGGATGTAAAACTTTGTTCTCTATTGTATAAACTTTCTTTGGTAGCTCATTTTATTTCGAGACGTTCGTTCTTTTCTTCTGTAGTTTTGATGCAAATATAATTCAAATCTTTTACATAAATATTTATCAAGAGATGGTTCTCAAATGGTATTGTAATGAGGTTGTTTCCCTGTTAGAACTTAGTGTGTCAATTATTTAGCAAGATTTGTTCTATTTAGCTCTCTGTTGTAGGCAACAAAGGATGCTATTTATGTGCTTACCACAAAAAGGCATGATATGGTTGAGTATATTCTCTTCGATTGTTTCTTGTTATAAATTGAGTCTATAAAATTAATTCTATTTAAGAATCCTTATAAGGTGCTCTGCAGGTTGCTGGGTTCAACCCCGGGTTAGGACTCTTGTTTGGATAGAAGATCCTGATGAAGCTTGGTTAGATGGCGAGGTTGTTGAGATTAAGGGTGAGGTTATTAAGGTGCTTTGTACATCAGGGAAGACAATGAGTGCTTTCAATAATATTTTCTTTTTGGAAATTTTCATTATATATTTCCTGGTTGCCGGGTTTTGCTTCTCCATGTGTCATAGGGGCCGTTTGGTCTAACAATTTAAATTCTAAATATTTAAATTATGTAATTTGAGTCATGAAATTTGAGTTATGTGATTTGAGTTACAAAATTTGAATTTGTGTTTGGAAAGGTGTATGAAATTAGAATTCGAGTTTTAAAAAACTTAAATTTATGTTTCGATAAGTTGGGTTGAATTGTATTGCAAAAGAGATAAGAATGAATTAAAATGTGAATCTTTTCACTGTTTGAATTAAAGTTAGAATCAGAATTCTCATAAAATCAAAACTCAAATTTTGAGTGATTTGAATTAAAAATGATTCAAATTTCATGAATTGGAGTATGAGTTTTTAAATCAACCAAATACTGAATCAAGTTTAAAAGAACTCAAATCACAAAATTTTAACTACCGAAACAAACATGCCCTATATTACATAAGAAAGAAGACTTGAATCTTACTATTTGGAGGAAGTGCTTTTGATGCAATTAGTTTTCAGTTGGCTTTGCCATATTGGTCAAAATTAGGTTAGCAAATGCTTTCAACTCAATTATGATGAGTTGATAGTCAAATTCTTTCAAATTGCATTATTGTTGTTATATTGTTCTAAAAGTGTCTACATCTTGTTAAAGCAAAAAGGTATGTACCCTTTTAAGTGGAATGTGTCTACCAAATGCTCTCAAAATAGAAAATGTTTAACGTGATGGGTAAAAGTTTCTTGATTTGGGATAATTTGTCAAATGCAGACAAAAATTAAACAAAGACAAATAGTCACTATTAACTTCAAATAATTAGAAGCAATAATTATCCCCTTTTATTAACTAATGAAACTTGTGACTAATTAATCAATTATTAATTAACATTTCCAATATTTGTAATTAAGATTGGCCACCTGTCTCATGTGGTCAGAATAGATTTCTAAATTGGTAATTAAGTGCTGTTACCCTTTTAATTAATCAAATTTAAAATATGGGTTAAAAATGTCAAACACCCTTAATTATATCTTATGTCCCGATGTCACTCATCTATTATACGAATGTATCTATGCGGGACCGCATTTATAATAAATGTACCTAATTGACATTTCCGTCAATTGATTGTCAATTTTTGGATAAAATTTGTTGACATGACTATAGAACATGTCTCGATGTCAACCCTCAATTATAGAACATGCGCCGATGTCACCTCTAAACTATAGAACATCTCTCGATGTTTAACAGAAAATATTAACTTTTTAGACGGAATGACTATTTAAAAATATTATAGTTATTTTATTGAGTGTTTGACCAATACAATTCAATAATAGAAAAGTGGCATCGGAACATATATTATAGTTAAGGAGTGTCTGATATTTTTAACCCTAAAAATATATGATCAATGAAAACAAGAAAGCCCTAGAAAAATAGACAGCTGACCTCCCCAAACCTAAGTTAACTTTCATTCTTGGGAATGAAATCAAATTTATTATTTTTTCTTTGATTTTTTTGAATTATTTTCTACAATGGGAAGTTGAGTTGTGTCGTAAGACTTTTGTTTCCCCTCTCATAATATCATTATTCTGATCCATTTTTCCCTTATAATTAGATGGAATAGTATTAGAACTGTGTTTGGAAGGAGAGAAAAAATCATCACAAATACAACAAAAACCGTCCAATCAAGTTGTACAGCTCACATGTGCTGACCAATATTTTTGGCTTTTGCATTCTGTAATTGAGTGGACAAGACCAGAACCAAAACTATAGACTCTACACAAAATGACAATTATCAACACATACACTTGCTTTCACCATCATCTTATATTCAATTATTCATATATTCATCTACTTTCTTCCTCCAATATTAATATCCCATTTCGTCTCTTTATCTTTTGCTTTTTGCACAAGTTCAATGATTCTGTAGAAATGCTAATGTTAATTCTCAACAATAGGTAAGTAAGCTATCTTTGATTTAATAAAAGGAATCCATATGTTAGTTTGACCAGTTTTAAGTCAGATTTTTACTCTTGTTCGAAGTTTTGATGTTGAAGTGATTTTTTATGCTATGTGAAGAAATGATTCTATTTAAGCTTTTGCCTTTTGTTTTGTTTATTGCTTTTAAATTATAATAACACTCTCACTTTTTCTTTTTCTTTTTTTGAAAATTCAATGATTGAAATATAAGCTAATCTGGCACTACATGTCATTGATATAAGCATAAACAAACAAGTTCTAAGTAGAATATAGCTTGCAAGCTGAACATGCTATATTTTAAAGAGGCTATCAGGAATAAGAAATAGGTCAAATTTTGGTTTTCTTGGTCTAGGGTGCACCTACGTGTATGGTATTAAGACATCTTTGGTTGTTATCCTTGAATAATGTTAAACGGTTAAGCTTTTATAGAAAAGAGTAAGATCCCGTTTTTCATATAGAAAGTATTGTTTCTCATGTCCTGTGCTCTCACGTGATCCCAAATTGGTCATTTTTGCTACTGCTGAATCTAGAGTAAAATTCTGAGTTCTGTATTTTGTCATTACCCCAAATTATTTAGATATGAAATTTTTGATGCACTGCCTGAGTAGCCAAGTTGTTTTTCTTTCCTTGAAAATTAAGAGCATCTTTGAATATCTGAAGAGTCTTTGTACATATTACAAAACTTGACAAATTATTATGGACCTGTTTGGTTGAATATTTTATAGTATTCTAAATAAAGTATTAAAAATAGAATATTATGTGTTTATTGCAGAACGAAGGAGTGAAAATATTAGTGTGAAATGATGAGTTGTACTACTTTGGGACCATATATGTATTGCGTGATTTTTTGGACAATTAGTTGGATATTTAGTTGTTTATTAATTATAATTTGGATATATATTTACTATTTATATTGGATATTTTTTTAATTTTACAAGTGAGATATTAGATATATATTGTCAAACTACTGTTAAACTTATAATATTTTATAATATTATTTTTTAATTATATTTATTGTCTTATATTTTGTAATATAACACTCACTCTAAAAAATAAGAATGTTATGTAAATTGGCAATTACAAGTGTACATTAATCATACCAAAATAATAGTATAATATATAAAAGTTTATTATATAATATAAATGCTCGAGATACTATAATTGAGGAGATGTTAACATTTGAGAAATGCTTACTGTATATTTTTTGTAAAACATTTTTTTGCATTATTGTATCATATAAAACAACACATCACATTTATGCAAATAAATAAATAAATAAAAATATTACGTAAAGTGTCCGGACATACCATAAGTGGAGAGATATTAACATTGAAAAAAGGTTTATGGTTAATGTTTGATAAGACATTTCTAGTGTTATTGTATGACATACCATAACACGTTACCGTAATATGGAAAAAGTGTTACGTAAAGTGCCGGACATACTATAAGCCAAGAGATATTAACACTCAGGAAAGACTTATGGTATCCTTTTGATAACACATTTCTTGTCTTATAAAAGACCTCTTTTCTAGTAGTAATCATAGTTCCAATATATGGTACCAGAGCCATATTTCAGCCTAATAGGCTAAGTGTAATATTGAGCCTGACATGTTGTTGTCAAATTGGTATGCTCCAACTTAAGGGGGAGTGTTAAAATTCTAATGATGTCAAGTTGGTTAATATTGTCCAATTTGAAGGAGAGTGTTAAATGTTCTACATTGGCTAAAAATAAAGATGATCAATGATTTATAAGTATGAGGCTGGTCTTCTCTGATAAGAAAAGAGCCCGCCAAGACGACGGAGAGAAAGGAATGGATCTCGGTTCGGCAGATCCATCACTTGGAGCAGGAAGATCCAATTATATTTCTGGTATAAGTTTGATCGCTGGAGAAGACAACTTTGCAAAACGCATAAGGCTTTTTGGTAATTTAATCGTAACTCAACTTTGTTATTTTGGTAAATACAAATCTAGTGTAGGGATAAAATGGGTAAAAATGTGGCATAGATGTAATGGACTTACATACGGGGCATGAATGTTAACAGCTCTCATTTTAGGGGCATTCCTGTAGAAAGCCCAAAAAAATGTTATCATTTTAATATGGGGCTTGTTGCTTACTTAACCCAACCAAAAAATCATATTGCAAAACTAACTTTCTAATTATTTTTGATTTATTTAAATTATAAAATTCATTTCTTCTTCTTCTTCCTCTTCCTCTTAACTTCCGGCCAAACCTGTAATTTTCGACCGGCGAAAAAATCCAGCAAATCGGATAGCACCCAGACCGGAGGCGCGATTATCTCCGTTGGTCGAGTCGCTGTGCCCAAACAAGAGTCGCGAATGATAGAGGCAGGAGCGACTAAGGCAGTCGAGACGCCAATGAGTCTCGACTACCTAGTCGAGCAGAGCGACTAGGTAGTCACGCCCTTTTCTTGGCGTCTTGACTGCCTCAGTCGCGCCCCTGTCGTCTTCTCCGTTCTTTTCTACAAATCGAAATGAACAGTCTGCCTCCTTCCTCTGCGATGAACCCACACGCGAAGGTAGGTGATCGGAATCGCATAGCTGGGTTTGATTTGGGTGAGGGTGGTGGTCGTGTCGCAGATCTGGAGGGTGAGGGTGAGGGTGGGGTGGGTGAGTGCTTGTGTCGCAGACCTAGGGAGGGTGAGGGTGGGTGCGTGGTCGGCGACGAACAGGCCAGTCCCCCTTCTCCCTTGAGCCGCTGCTGCCCTACTCCTCCTTCCCCGATCTCCCTTCCTTTTTTTTTTATATTTTTTTCTAATTTTGATTTAGGAGTTTAGTTTTGCAATTACAAAAAAACTTAAAGTTAAAAAATTAAAAAAATTTAATTGATGGATTAGTTATCTAACTTTTCCTTTTAATATGTATCCTATACATATGTTAAGGAATTTTTTTTCTCATAATTGGGTGGTAAAAATACGTATGTGACTCCACGTGGCAGTCAACCTTCAGAAAGTGAAAGCACAAATAGTTGAGATATAATCCAAAGTGTTAGCAAGGTAATTAATGGAAGATTTGGGCAGAAAGTCAAGTATAAGTTGAAGAAATATGAAGAAAATAAGGCAATTCTTCGGATCTCCCTGAACATGTCTCGGTATTTTGAAGATATCTTGAGCTACAGATGTCAAATTGGGCTGATTCTTATTGCGTTGGAAAGCTAAATTCCGGGGATACAATTCCTTAGAAGGTCATTTCTTTCGATTCAGCTTGTATCGCCAAGGAGAAGGATTAGAAGGTCCAGGTTCGGAGGATAACCGGGTTAGATTACTACTTGTATAGAAAGCCTTTATTTCTATTCAATTGTAATGGCTCCTTTTGGAGGAGGATTTGAGAGAGAGTAAACATTTATATAAAGGGGGTATGAGTTCATTTGTAAGGCATCTTGGCCATTTGGGTAGTTTTAGAGAGAGAAGTAAGTTCTAGAGAGAGATGCTCTCAACTATTATAAATACAAGATTTCTAGATTTGTAAAGATAATCCCAATAGTGAAATGAGTCAAAGGACTCAACGTAGATGTAGACAATACATGTCGAACCACGAGAAATTCTCTTGTGTTCGTTCTGCTTTCCTTCTCTTTCTTCTTTCTTCCTTGATTAATTTCTTACTCAACTATTATGATTTGATTGAAGAACTTGAAGATTATCGTAAAGATTATTGTTTGTAGAGATTCACAGAAAATCAATACAAACACACACACACACACACACATACACACACACACATATATATATTACATAAATGATCTTGTATATTTTTATTTGTAGAAAAAAATATTTTTATAATTAATTGAACATGTTTTCAAAAAATGAAAAAATAAAAAGGTTAGTTAATTATCATCTAACAAAAAAGATTGTAATATGAGTAGGGGTGGAAATACGGGTCATGACACGACAACATGACTTGAACATGACAAAAAAAAACCAGGTTAGGGTTGAGATTTTTAGGGTGCGTGTCAATTTAGGGTTAACTTGTTTGACACGATAGTGGGTCAAAATCCAGCCAACCCATTTGACACGAAAATGACCCGTTTTGACACATTTTTTAGATGAATGTTGAAACAGGTAAATTTCGAGTTGACCCGAAATGGACCCACTAACTCACTAGACCCAATATTACATGTTGACCCCGTCACCTAAAAACCCTTTTTTTTTACCCGTTTACATTATTAAAAAAATAAAAAAAATAATTAGAAAAATAAAAGTAAACTTGTATAAACCCTAATCTCCAAGCCCATTCTTCACAATTGGAAATTTCACATTTGTTTTGCCGCCGCAGAATAAAAGTTTTGCCTCCTCGTCATCTCGTCTGCCATGGTCAAACTGACCGCCGACCGCCCTTACCCAATCATCTCATCTACTGACCACCCTTACCCAGTCATTCTTCTCAAACTCTGACCCCCTATCCCCGTCATTCTCTCAAACTCACTCAGGTAATATATTTAATTATGATTTTATCCCGTTTCAAAAATTTATGTTTTGATTCGTTTTGTTTTTTGATTTGTTTTGGTGAAATCCCATTCTTAATTTCCTGATTTTCTCTCATTTTTTCATTATTTAAGTGGGAATGATGGTTTTTGAAGAGATCAAGTCTCGCATTGCTTTTGATTGGTGATTGGTTTTGTGGGTGGAAGTTGAAAAAGGGTTTTGATTGGTTCTTATATATATTTGTTTTGATGGAAAATATGATGGTAAAGGTAGTTTTTTGCAAATCCAGTTTTGGATTTTGTTAAAATAGTTGCTTGATTGAAATTGAAATGTGATTTGTTTATTGTATTTTCATGATTCAAGCTTTTATTTGTTCAATGGTTAATGTATTTGGAAAAGGGTGCTTTATCAAATTGTAAATGCTTAATGGGAATTGTGTAATGTGAACTAGATTTAGTCAAATCTAGTTTTGAAATGGTGAAATGAAACCCTTATTTTGACCAATGTGATTGCTCTAGTTAGGGGTGTAAACCTATCCAATCCAACCTCTTTTTAGCACATCCAATCCACATTGGATTTTTAATTTTTGGATCTAATCTAATACAATAGTAGATGAAAATTCAATCCAATCCAATTAAGGGTTTTTAAATCCAAATCCAATCCAATCCAATCCGATTAACATAAAAAATAAAAAATAAATAAAAACAAGTAAATTAGTATACAAATTTTACATTACTATAAAGTAAATTACATATAATAAAATATTAGATATGAAGTTCACACTATAATAAAGTCATAATACATTACTCGATAATTAATTGTGAAGTTTGTAAAAAGAAAAACTCATCAATTCATTCTTTTTGTTTATAATAATTTCAATAATGATTTTGAAGGGTTAAAGAAAGTATATTTTTTTATTTATAATTACAAATTATTCTTTAAGTTGTATACAAACATATACTTTTTTTCTTTATATATATAGCTATTTAGATACATTTTACAAGTCAATTAGGTATAAATATGTGATATACATTTATTTATTTGTAATTAATATATAGGGATTGGATTTGATTAGATTTTAGTATATGAAATCCAAGTCCAATCCAATCCAATTAGATTGGATATCAAATATCAATTGGATTGGATTGGATCAGTTCGGTTGGATATCCAATTAGATTGGATATTTTGAACAGCTCTAGCTATAGTGTGATAATGAAGGACTTGGAAGTGGAAGTTTCTTGTTTGGTTTTAGATGATGTCCTTTATGATGTGTTATTAAGTATCTTATTTTACTTACTGATGTGAATGGGTTATGCATTGTAGTTCTTAGTTTGTTATGTTTGTATGCTATATTATTTAGTCATCCTTTCGTGTCTTCTTTCTTCCTCTCCCTTCCAGTTGGTGCCACTGATGATGCTTACTGAAAGTAGTCAATGTTTTCCATTTAGAAATGTGAATTCAAATTATTCAGTCCTTTCTTTATGTTTGTAAATTCAGTTAGTTCTTAGCTTGTTTTGTTTACATGGTGATAAGTTTTAAATATTGAGTTTTAAAGTTACCCAATGTCGAGTGCACCAACAAGAACGTATTTCTTCAAGTGGCTCTCCAAGGCTGTACTCGACCTGATGTCAAGTAAAGCTATTCAAATGAAAGTCTCTAAAGAACATCAAGACTGCACTCAACATCAGTGCAAGACCCAGATGACTGGCTTCTGTCTTCTAGCAGTGTACCCACATAAATAAACCTAGCAAAATTGACCCAAACTCGAAATTTACCCAAAATCAGTGTTTTTGGCCTCAAAACGCACCTAAACACTCCATCTAGCTCAAAGCCTCAAACCAACCCTCCAATCCCATAAAAGAGGCTTAAAAACTAAACCCAAACTAAACACGAAAATCCACTTCGATTTTCTTTCTAAATCCAATCAAACAGTACCCAAATGCTCTCAAAATGCCCCAAATAAAAAAATGCAAGCTGAAAACATGATAA
>WUAT03063052.1:0-13440 GCA_010015005.3 Ulmus americana
TGCTTGAGAGTTCTAGAAAAAGATCAAAGTGCCCACACACTTATTGCTCCTTGAGAAGGTGAATAACAAAGAAGACTGGTGGTGTTGAAACTGTTGTGCTAGGATCTCTAAGCGATGACGTTCGAGGGTCAAATAATGAAGGAATGAGAGTTTTCGATATACTGTGTCTTCAAGGGTAATAGTCTAAAACTCATTTGGTGATTATTTACTTATTAGTTTGTATTTGATGATCTTGTAGAATGTTATAAAATTTTAAAATACTATTCCGCTACGTTATAACGATAACCTAAAGTAACATTCCAACAATAATGTGGTTAGAAAACAAATATAGATGAAATATATAGTTTATTAACTCTAATAATTATATCTACTAAAATTTTAGGATTTAAGAAAATAATCTTTCTTTTTTTAATTTTACGAAAACCATGTATTCTTAAATCAAAGTGCATAAATGTATGCTAATACAACTTCTAAAAGCCAATAAGGCATATATCATCCTCATCCCAAATCATAGGAGAGATTTCGAAAAGAAATATTTGCAATGCCATGAGTATTGATTTTAGTTTTTCAAAATATGTAGCAAAATAGGTTTTAAAAATTTTTCTATAAAAAACAAACTGACCGGAATACGTATTCTAAATAGAATAGTTATCATACAAGAATTATACCTCTTTTAGCACCTATCATATTTCTCCTCTGAACTTTGACCTACAAACGTCATCGCAGTGAGATCCTAGTTTTAGAGATTCTTTATCATTAAGATCTTTTTTGTTACTCACTTTCTAAATGAGCAATAGGTGTGTGGGCACCTTAATCTAATCTAAAAACACTCTTTTAAGGAAAATCTCCCTTTTGGAAACTCTTTGAAAAATAACTCTTATTTTTCTTCTCTAAAAATGTAATCTCACTTTTCTCAAAAATGTTTAGTGTGTTTATACAGTCTTCTATTTCTAACTAATAAAATGTATTTATATCTCTAGGGCTTAATCTAAATAAGACTTGAGCTGACTAAAATACTCTTATTATTCTTAAGAGAGAAATACAGATCTATCAATAATTTACATCACCTCTCTTTTTAATGAGGTGTGCTCAATGTTTAAATCTCATTTTTAATTATCAATCGCCTTAATAAAACACTTTGACTATTATTCTTTTAGTCAAACTCTTTAATTTAATTGGATAATTAATTTAAAACTGATTTATATTTATCTTAAAATAAATATGTTTATACAATAAACCCAATTATTTATTTATTACAGAAAATATATAATCATTGCATAGTGTTTTATTTGAACTCTAAAATAAATATTCTACACACAATTTATCAGTTTTAATTATGTTGAGAGTTACTATGATTAAATCTATTGCTCCATTTAAGAATATATGGTGCTAACAAAGAGAACAAATGTACTTATATAATAATCGAAGCTCCAATAAATAATGTTTCAATTAATTAATCTCATTAATTATTAACTTTGTTCCGAACCATTGCCAGGATCAAAGTTGCAATCTAAGAATCTTTAAGCAATAAAGATCACGTCCATCGATATAACCAATTGCCATGTATCGAGATCCTTCACTATGAATATTCATAATTAACGACATGCATCAATAGATTCTATTTTACCTCTCTAATTACATCTTTGTCCATATATTCCATTAATTCTCCAATAGTTAACCTATTTATGACATAGTCATAAATAAGGATTTATTAATTATTATATCCAATATATTCAAGCTTGATTTACCCAAGAATCCCGAATTAGAAATTATGAGAATATCATTACTCTTCAATCAAATGAAGTTGTGGATTCCATACATCTGACTTGATGTTCCCACAATCCATAGTATTGTATCTTCAAGATATTGAGCTCTTGAAGCTTAATGCAATCTCACTCATTAGTAAATCAAAAGATACAATTCAATAAATTAGAGTCGATCAATCGGTCTAGATTAAGATCCAATCATAATTAGCTATCTACGATAAAATGTGAAGATCTTCATACAATTAAACCGAACTTCATTGAAGATCTTATACAATCACGTTCATGTTCAATGTGTAATAAACATACTAGTGTTACTATTTGCAAACTCTTTATAATGATCGAAGATTAAATCATTCCCATATGGAAATAGTCTAAACCACAATCTTATCAAAATAAAGTTCTCATAACTTTATTTACCGATTGTGAACTTAATTTCACACTTAGTGGATCTTTTGTACATGGTCCCCGTATACCCAGTTATAGACTTTGAACAAGTATTGACGCATTATGATATATATTGCTAATTTTATATAAATAATGCATAATAACTAGCAAATAAATGTAATAATAATAATAATAATAATAATAAAACTTGTATTTATTTCAATAATTAAATATCTTTTACAAGAGAAAATAGGAAATACAAAACACCAATCCTAACAATTTCCCACTTGCATTAAAGCGATAGTGACATGTCTCAAATTCACAACCCCTCCAAGTGTCCTTCAAAGAATTTAGTCGGTAAAGTCTTCATAAAAGGATCTGCTAGGTTGTCCTCTAATTTGATCTTGCATATTGTTAAATCCCCACGTTCTATTATCTCTATGATGAGGTAAAACTTCCTCTCTATGTATTTTCCTCTTTGATAGCTTTTTGGTTCTTTGCTATTTGCAACCACACAACTATTATCACAATAGATGACCGTGGGCTGCTCAAGGTTAAGGATAATCTCTAAGTCCTTTAAGAAGTTATGGAGACATACAACCTCTTTAGCAGCTTCCGAAGTTTCTACATATTCGACTTCTATGGTAGAGTTAGAAACATAAGGTTATCTCATACTCCTCCATAAGACAGCTCAACCACCCAAAGTGAAAACTAAGCCATAGATACTTTCTTGAATCTGGATCGGATTGAAAATCCGAATCTCTATATCCCACAGGCATCACGTTCGATCCCGAATAAATAAGCATATAGTTTATCATTATCTGAAGATACTTAAGAATATGTTTGAACGATTCCTAATTTTTTGGTCCCAGATTTGAGTGGTACCTACTAACAATTCTTACCGCATAGCAAATTTTTAGTCTCGTGCACAACAAAGCATATATTAGACTCCCAAACTGCCAAAGCATAAGGAATTTTTTTCGTGTTATCGACTTATTCTAAAGTCTTTGGAGACATCTCCTTAGACAATGCAATTCCATGTCCATGTACTGTTAAACCTTCTTGGAATTTTGCGTAGAATACTTTTTAAGTATTTTGTCTTTGTACGAGGCTTGAGATAAGGCTAGCAATTTGTTCTTCTTGTCTCAAAAGATTCAGATTCCAATAACATAGCTTGTTTATCCCAAGTCTTTCATCTGGAATTGTTTAGTCAATCATATTTTGACCAATGTCAATGATTAGACTATCATCGACATAAAGGATTAGGAAGACCACTTTTTCATCATTTATCTTACCGTAGACACATGACTCGTCTATACTTTGCTTGAACCCAAAATATTTAACCTCTTGATCAAATCTAATGTTCCAAGATCTAGTGACTTGTTTGAGTCCATAAATGGGTCTCTATAATTTGCATACTTTATGTGCTTGCCCTTTAACAATGAATCCTTCAGGTTGTACCATATGATACATTTTTTTAGATGGCTATTCAAAAATGTTGTCTTTACATCCATTTTCCAAATCTTTTAATCAAGATATGCAGCTATGGATAAGAGGATGTGAATGGACTTAAGCATGACCACTAGATATAAGGTTTCCACATAATCGATATACCTTATTTCTAGGTGTAACCTTTTGCTACTAGCCTTACTTTGAATGCTTTCTGGTGCGAACAAAAAACAAGGAACAAAGGAACAAAGGAATAAAGGTAGAGAAAAGAGGAAATTAGTTGGTTCTGAATAATATTGTGCCTTTCCATAAGCCTTCAAGGCTATATATACAAAGTTACAAGTGTTAGTTGGCAACGACTAGTTCTGAAATCTTGAAGCCAATGTCTAAACCAATAACTGAAATATAACTATTAAAATAGAAACTAAACTGACTTATCTTTTTCTCATTACATCAGTTCTCCCCTCCCAAATAAGAACTCGACCTCGAGATCATAACAATGTGGAATTCATCAGGAGGTTTATAAGCTGTTAAATCTACAATGTTGAAAGTGGGGGGATATGTGCAAATCAGCAGGTAAATCAATTATGTATGAATTGGGACTGATCTTTCTCACAATTTTGCATGGTCCTATTTTCTTGCTGTGTAGTTTGTGGTAAGTTTTAGCTGGAAATCTTGCTCTCTTTTTTTTTTTTAGAAACACCATGACCAAATCACCTTCATCAACTCTTTATTTCGCCTCTTTGCATATGCCTCAACCTTATATTAGAATTAGCTATTTCTAAGTTATGAGTTAGTTCAACATGAATTCTTGTGACATATTCAGCTAGCTATTTTGCTTCTTGTGACATTCTTGGTACTGTTGGTAAGGAAACTAGATCTATTGTTAATCTTTTGGGAGACATGTGGACAATCTCGAATAGAGTCTTTCCAGTGGACCTATTTTTCATATTGTTGATAGCAAACTTGGCTTGGGCCAATGTTGTGTCCCATTGTTTTGGGTGATTGCCACTAATACACCTAATAAGGTTTGTCCTATTGGTAACTTCTATTTGGCCATCAGTTTGGGGATGGTTGGTGATACTGAACTTCAACTCTGTTGAGAACTTCCACAATGTTTGCCAAAACTGACTCAAAATTTTTACATCTCGGTCTGAATGGATGGACTTAGGAACCCCATGTAACCTTACTATTTCTCTAAAGAAAAGGTTGGCGATATTAACAGCATCTGAAGTCTTTTTGCAAGCTAGGAAATGTGCCATCTTGCTATACATGTCTACTACCACGAAAACTAAGTCGAATCCCTTTGTATTTTAGGCAATCAGAGTACAAAGTTTGTAGTCAGATCTTCCCATATCGTTTTGGGAATGGGAAGTGGTGTATAAAGGCCTGCATTTTGACTCTGACCTTTGTATCTTTCACAAACAAGACACCTACTCACGTAGTTGATAACATCTTGTCTAAGTTGAGGCCAAAAATACCTTGTTTTGGCAGTATGTAAAGTCTTGTCCTGTCCTAAATGTCCAACCAAACCATCATCGTGTATCTCCTTAATAAGTAACTCTCTCAATGATGTCCTTGGTATGCATAATCTATTGTTCTTGAACAAAAACCCCTGAATTATTACAAATTCTCCAGCATCTTCCTTTAGAGCGCATTTGTTCCATATGGTAGCAAAGTCTGCATCATCTGCATATGTATATTTAAGCACATCAATGGCCACAATGTGACTGGACAAGGTAGTGAGTAAGGTTGCACGTCTACTAAGGGCATCAGCTGCTTGGTTCATTCTGCCTAACTTGTGTTTGATCAAGAAGGTGAACTTCTATAGAAAACATATCCATCTTGCTAGCATTCTATTGACACACTTTTGGGAATCAATGAATTCCAAAGCTTGATGGTCAATATAAAGGAAAAACTCAATGCCTATTAGATAATGTTCTGATTGCTGCAAAGCTCGGATTAAAGCATAAAATTCTTGCTGGTATGTTGACCAAACCTGCCTGGACTCACTGAGTTTCTTTGAAAAATAATCCACAGGCTTGCCTTCTTGAGATAGTACTGCTCCTACGCCTTTACCTGATGCATTAACTTCCACTTCAAAAAGTTTGTTGAAATTTGGTAATGCTAAGATAGGTGCGTTGCAATGCTTTTCTTTTAGTGTCTCGAAATTGTGTTGTTGTTCTGGTTCCCAAGCAAAACTTCCCTTCTTCATGCGGTCTGTTAAAGATGAAGCCAAGGTACTGAAATTTTGAATGAATTTCCTGTAAAATGTTGTTAAACCATGGAAACTTTGTAATTCTTTGAGATTTTTTGGAATAGGCCAGTCGGTAATGGCTTTGGTTTTTGATTCATCTACTTGGATACCCTTTGCACTTATGTTAAATACCAAAAACAATAATCTATTGACTAAGAAAGTACATTTCTTAAGATTCATATATAGAGTATGTTTTCTTAGGACCTCAAAGACCTTCCTTAAGGGGTGTAAATGCTGGTCAACTTGTTTGCTATAAACCAGAATATCATCAAAATAAACCACAACAAATTTACCAATAAAAGGTTGTAATACTTGTGTCATTATTCACATAAAAGTTGATGAAGCATTACAAAGTCCAAATGGCATAACCAACCATTCAAACAAACCTTCATGTGTTTTAAAAGTCGTTTTCCATTTGTCTCCAGGCTTGATTCTAATCTGGTGGTATCCACTCCTGAGGTCAAGTTTTGAAAAAATGTTGGCCCCATACAAATGGTCTAGTAAATCACTGAGTTGGGGGATTGGAAACTTGTACTTGATGGTAATCTTATTAATTGCACTGCTATCAATATAGATTCTCCAAGTACCATCCTTTTTTGGAGTTAGAAGGGCAGGTACTGCACAAAGAGACAAGCTTGGTCGTATGCTGCCTTTAGTAAGTAATTCTTGAAACTAATTATTCAAAGCTATATACTCTTTGGGAGTCATCATTTAATGTGGTAAATTGGGTAAAGTGGCTAGGATCAAATCTATTTGATGTTGGAAATCTCTCATTGGTGGTAAAGTATGTGCAAATTGGCTAGTGCTATGTCTGAAAATTCTTTTAGCAATTGAGCCAGCTCAGGATGATCATTAGACTGTTGTTGTTCCTCAACCCCTTTGTTAAGTAGCAGCCAACCGAACTGATTGGTTATCAGGTGACTAAAAAAAAGCCTTGGTGAATCCAAAATTGTATTGGATTTAACAAGTGGTTTGCTGGTATAAGAAAGTGTCGTTGGTAAGAATGTAATCTTTTTTCCCTCCCAAAGAATCTCATATATATTCTTATATCTATCATAAGTGAGTCGATTATCAAACTGCCAGGGCTTGCCTAAAATAACATGACAAGCATCCATGTCAATTATATCACAAGTAATTTGAGTTTGATAACTCTTACCAATGCTAAAGGTGAATGTGCTGGTTTCTCAAACAGTGGTCTCAATGCTTTTCATGACCCATATAATTTTTTAGGGAGTTTAATGTGGTTCACTACGCAGCTTTACAATTTTTACCAAAGATCTTGATACGATGTTCTCACTGTTGCCAGAATCAATGATGACATCACACACTTTGCCATGGATTGTACACCTAGTTTTGAAAATGGCATGCCTTTGGGGTTCTTCTTCTTTCTTTGGGGGCTAGAAACAATTTCTGTAAGACATATGCAACATCACAAGTTTTGTTAGTTAAAGATAAAGGTCTTACCATACATAAACTAATGTTACTGGGTTCTGATATAAAGGTGCTATCAAGCTGCTCTTCTTTGAACAGAATTCTATCTCCTTCATTTAGAGGAGCCACCTCTTCAAAATACGATGTTATCATCCCACTTATCTTGTTGGGAATAATCACCTTGAAATTCTTCTAGTAGTCCCATTGCTTGAGGCCTGTGATTACATTCATTGGACCTATGACACATCTGACTGGGAAAGGTTAAGCATAAGGGTTATTAGTTTGATTTTCTCGTGGTTGCCGAGGGTTGTTTCGTACTGGGATAAAGGTGGTTTTATTTTTTGGACTATAAGACTTTGGTGGTTCTTTGGAAATGTACTGGTTTGAGTTTGGTAATGATGTTTGTGGTTCAATCTTAGGTTCAAAAGAAGGTTATGGGGTGTATGTTCTATGAGTTGTTGGAGGATATAATCGTGGTTGAGTAGTGAGTCATTTCTTTGCTTTGTAAGTAAGAGAGATAACATCAGTAATGTTGTGTAAGGTGTACATTTCTACTCTATCCTTGATATCTTTTCATAGGTCATTAACATACCTTACCGTTTGATAGTAGGGTGATTCTGAGAGGTTTGTTCTGGCTTGCAATCTTTGATATTCAGCAATGTATTGATGAATCGTTATGTTTCCTTGCACAAAATTGTGTAACTACTCCTATAAAATTTGCTCATAATTAAGGGGTAAGAATCAGTCCCTTATCATCTTTTTTATTCTTGGCCATGTTCGAATTGGTGGTTTTCCCAATCTCCTTCTCATGTTCTGTTCTTAATCCCCTCTATTTAACTTGTAGGCTACAAGTTTAACTTTGTTCTCATCTAGTGTATGTGTATACTCGAAATAATTGTCTATTTTCTTAAGCCAATCCAGCACATCTTCCATTTTCAGCTCCCCATCAAACTGAGGAAGATCAATCTTTAACTTGAATGCTTCATCTTGATGGAGTTTTGTTGGTTGAGATCTCCATTGATGGACCATTAGTTGTTCCTTATCCTAACCTTCAGAGTCATCTTAATAAGTTCTCTGATTTACTAAGGGTTGTTGGGTTTGAAATTTTAGGAAAGGAATAACTCGTTGATTGTGATTGAAGTTTCTTGTTTCATGTACAAAATATTGGTGATGAAAGGCTTCTCAAAATGGCTTAAAAGAACTCTCTCCTAGTTGTAGATCATTATGATCTTTGAGATGAAAATCGATTTTGTCATGATCATTTTGATGTTGAACATTCATCAGAGGTTCCCTGGGTTGAAGAGGATTGAGACCCAACCCAGATAAAGATTGGATGATGGTTGCCATTGAAGTTTGGATAGATTGCAAGGAACTTTCAATAGAATGAAGGCGGCCTTCAAATGGTTGTAATATGTGTTCAAAAGTGCGCACAATAGATTGAAGTGCATCTTCATCGGTGTTGTTGTCATTGTTGGATTTTTTTCTTGTCTCTGGCCATCACCATTCTTTTTGGTGAAGGAAGAAGAAAGGGCTCTGATACCACTTGGTGTGAACAAAGAACAAGGAACAAAGGAATAAAGGTAGATAAAAGAAGAAAATTAGTTGGTTCTGAATAATAATGTGCCTTTCCATAAGCCTTCAAGGCTATATATAAAAAGTTACAAGTGTTGGTTGGCAACAGCTAGTTTTCAAGAACCAATAACGGCTAGTTCTAAAATCTTGAAGCCAAAGTCTAATACATCACTTTCACTCTTGCGTTTGCGCCTCTCTTTCTATAATAGATCCATTTGCACCCAATGGAATTAATCCCTTTAGGCAATTTCACAAGTCCCCAAACTTGATCGAAATACATAGACTCTGTTACGAGATTCATTGATTCTTACCAAGATTTGGAATTAACATCATTCATTGTTTCACTAAGGGTAAATGGATCATCCTTATTGTCATCAGATATGGCTACCAAAGCATCTCCAATTCCCAAAAACTAATCCAAGTGTCTAAAAACCCTCCCACTATGACGCAATGAAATCAAATGTTTTTCTATTAGTGTAGTCTCACATCTTAGGACTGGTTGATCACCAATGATCTCATCATTGCGATTCTAAGTTGAAGTATTGGTCTCCAACTTTTCCAACACTACTTTGTTGTGAGATTTAAAGTTTATAATATAATTATCCTCAAGAAATTTAGTATTTGTCGAAACAAACATTTTGTTTTCTTTTGAATTATAAAATAAACCTCCTTTTGTTTCTTTTGGATATTCTACAAACAAGTGCGCTATTCCAACTTGTCAACTTTAGCCTTTTTCAATCGCACTTTTAGAACTCTAGGACTCCCTAGATCTAGAAATTGGGTTGGCCCTCTACGTCTTCCTTTCCTCGTAGGTTTTGAGGTATTCACATCGCCGTCATCACCGACTTCACACCCATCATCTTCATTTTTCTCAAAATCTTCATTGTGTTGCTCCAAGTCTTGGTTATGCTCTTCATCGTATGAGTTTCTAAAATTCACAAATACAATTATAACCAAAAAAAAAATTGTCTAAACCCAAAACATGAACATAAAATACTCTCTTCTTTTTAAAAAAATTTTTTGGGAAGAGTTTCTCATAAACAATGGAGAAACCCAACCTACAAAATTCGATCAAAATTACTGAAACATTTCACAGATTTTCAAAACAAACCAAATCTAACAATATAATTCATCATTATCCAAAGTACATCAAATAAACTCAAATTTAAGTAATATGCATTTGCACAAATTAATCATTATCTAAACTATAGAAAACCCTAAATTTGGCCAAACACACAAAAGATAAGAGAAATCCTCCAAAGGTGTAAAAACTTACCACTTAGTCTATAAAATTTGTTCGAAAAGATCCCAACACGAAATTCTCAACTTCAAAGTAGTTAAAACACTGAAAATTGGACCAAAAATACTTAAATTTTGAAAACCCTAAAATTTTAAACTAAACCCTAAAAAACCATGTAAATTTGCCTCAAATGTCTCAATCTTTGCTTCTAAGCACCAATAAACACTTTAGGATGCCAAAATTGATCAAATCATCAAAATGGATGTTGGCATGGTAGAAAATTGGGGAAGGTTCGCTGAAAATCGGAAAGGGGTTTTTTGGGGGTAATTTTGAGTTCTGTTTCACAGGTTCTAAAGGTTGAAGACAATTTCACTCTAGGTGGCAGTTCTAATGTCTAAAGCATCACGGGACCTGCACGGGACCACTTAATGGAAGGTGGAAGTTATTCTAAAGAATCGATGTCTTTAAGTAGATTTTAGGTAGCAATTCTTTATATTAAACAGCAATAAAAGCCCACAAACGCAGGGACATTTTACATACATTTTAGGTGGCGGTTCTTAAGATTAACCACCACCTTTTCCCCTTATTAGTGGATATTATAAAGAACTGCCACTTATGTTCTGCATCCTAAAGCCAAATTTGTTGTAATGATTAATTATACAAAATATTAATCTATTATAAATTGAAGATTAAGAGTAAAATATATATAATACTTAATGAGATTTAACCTTTTTAACAGTTATTTACAACATTAATAAATCTCATTTTGATCTTTTCATTACATCTTAATTCATTAGTATCTATATAACGATCTAGACAAATCATACATAAAAATATTTAAATCTAAATAAAGTGTCCAGCCCCATTTATCAGCTGTGAACCAGTTCATTCATTATGATGCTACTTGTGATTATATCTATTGTGAAGCAATTCACCTAATCACATCCAACATAATTAATCCAGACTTTATATATATATATTCACAATTATTAAACTTAATACTACTTTTATTAATATTCAAAAATTAACACAATAATTTTTGCTTTTAGAGCACTATTTGAAACATGTTTAGGCTCCACACAAAATTCCACCACCTGACCACCTAACTTGAAGAACAAGAAGAAACTTCTTTAGTCAGGGATTCATTAGCACAAACTTTTCATTGAATAATGCCCTCTCTTCTTAAAAGGACACACCCAACTATCTTATTGCACCATTTTCTTATAGGGCAAAAATTAGTAAATGGACCACATTGAGAAGCTCTTGTTGTAATTGGACCAAGTATTTTTTTTTTTTAAAGCCTAGCCTAAACGGGCCTTAATATTTGGTTTAAATGAGTTAATTAAAAAAAAACAAGAAGTTTAAAATTTAAAAGTTTGAAAAGAAAAATAAAAACAAACTACCATTCCGCCGTCTTCTTCTCCAATCATTTACTCACAGGAATGCGACCATCCAATCATTGGAAAACCACAAAAATGTTACTTGTGAAGAAGATGGCTATTACCCAAAGAAAAAATGCCCAGCCGTCTCGTTTTGTCCGAGAGGTATCATCAGGGGAAACCTCAAGTTCCTCTGATGAGGATGTTGCCCAACCAAACCCAATTGTGGAAGGTCCTACCACTAAGCATGGTGATGCATTGGAAGGCAACCAATTAGAGGAGGATCAAGAGGTAATAGATGCCTTTTTTTTTTTTGCACAGAAATGAGTACCAATTTTGAAAAATGGGCACAATGACCCCGCGATTAGTACTCATAATGCATCATAGCGTGGTTTAATTTCCCCCAATAGCGCAAAATTGCAGGTTTTTTAACTGCACTATGACTTGCGATTATTACTTATAACGCATTATATCGCAGTTATAAAATCTTACGATTTTGCACTATGACACTAATTTCGCTGGTTTTTTGTTTTGTTGTAAGTTTTAAGTTTTTCTTGGGTGCCTTAACCCTTGTTTAGAGGTTTAATGTCTTTTTTTTGGAACTATTTTAGGAAGTTGATGGTAGGAGGGTACACCTGGTGGGGAAGTTGAAGTTTTTTCTCTACTTGAGAACGTTCTAGGGCGTAACAAGTGGTTTCTCACTTAAATCACTATCAAATCAACGCTGCACACAATCCGGCAGATCTGGGAGGTCCTAGAAGACTTTCAGAAGGCTCAATTTAGAGCCCCTTGCTTCAGGCATTTTGTTCACCTGGATGCACATTGGCTAGACAACCCACAGAAAAAGTCTGATTTTACAGGTCAGTACGTTTACTAAGTGCTAATGAAAAGAGCCCGAACCAACAAGTAACAAGAAATGTGGTTCAACTTTGATGGAAAACCAGCTCAGTTTCCATATTTGTGTTTTCCCAAACCATCAGGTTAGTATGTCGCCAACTACTCGCATCAGAGGAGGCCCAAGGATCACATCTTCAGGATACATATTTGCCTGCTGGAGGGGCTAACTGCTCCAACTTTCTTGCTAAGCTACAGAATTAGCCAAGACGAAGGCCACAGGATAACAAGGTGAAGATTGCCCTGTTATACTTCTTGGAGCCCATGATATTGAACTCCAACCCCAAGAAGATTGTTAGCCAGGAAACATGTTGATGGTTGACGACATTGAGACATTCAACTCTTATCCTTGGGGTACAGTGTCTTATGGCATCACGATCGAGCAACTACGATGCAAGGAATTTAGGGCCAAGTACAACCATTTCCTAGAGCACTAACACCGAATGAGTAAAGACAAGAAAGAAATATACACACTTTACGGGTTTCCGTTTGGTTTCATGGTGAGTACACTTTCACAAAAAGAAATTTTTTTAATTTTGGGGTTCCCCTTATATTAATGTAACATAATTGATTATTCTTGTTGTTCATTTTGTGGTTTCCCTTACATATATTCGGTGCTTTGAGGTGATGCCAATGGTAGGCGAATTTGTTGCGGTGCGAGTTTTTCTGAGGAGTTACCTTCGGTGCCTCAACTGGAAGGCAATGACTGGCAAGGTCGTAGACTTAGCTGTTGGAAAAAAATGCGCAACGGAATGGTGGGTTTTAAAAACACCTTTAAACATAACACAAAACAGGATCCAATCTCATATTGCTAAATATAATAAATTACTCATATGATCAATTACCTCTTGTAGCGTAGATAACTTTCTAGAAGATCCTCAACCAATTGGTCTTCTTTGCTATCCTCAAACCACCAAACCAATGTGTGTGTGGGCACACCCATGATGAAATCTACAAGACTCCCCAAGCAATTCCCAGATAAATAATCTCACTAGATCTAGTAGTCCAAGGTAGACTACTTGATCCCCAATTATTGTCTCTGCCTCACTTGTCTCTCTTTCTCTAAGA
>WUAT03063273.1:0-13438 GCA_010015005.3 Ulmus americana
CAAATCAAGATGAAACAATTCAAGTGTAAATATACTACTCTAACTCTAAGCATTCTTGTCCTACTAAATTTATTATTTTAAAGTATTTAGAAATCCCTTCAAAATATTTCTTTTATTTAATTTTGAAAAATTTCAAGATTTGGACGAATTTTAAAATATATTTAATTTGTTTTCTAAAAAAAAAAATATAATCAAAATGATTTAACTAAAACAGAGTTTTGAATCACAAAAATAGAATTTTTATAACGAAAATAGAGTTTTGAAAGAAGAGATTTTGAACAAAATTTTTATTATAATAAAAATAAAATTTTGAAAAAAAAACATTTGAACAGAATTATTATTTAAATAAAATTAATAGAGTAAAAATAATACAATAAAATACAGACAAAATATTTATATATATTTTTACGAACCCGACCGACGGGTAAGGTTACGTTAGTGATAGAAATAGGAGAGTAAGTTTGGATAACAAAATGATGTAAGAATAGAAACAGCATGGACCAGTGTTTATGAGTGGCTGTTGTCTCAGAAACCACCCATCCATGATCCATCTCAATCATTATATCGGTGACCGATATCTGATAACAATAAAGAATCACAATATAATGTTCATTTAGACAAATAAATAAATTTAATAAAAAGTAAGATAAAAAAAATATATTCCGAATTTCTTTTTTTTTTTTTAATTATTATTTCTTATAGAAATAAATTACACTGAATTCCCACCGCATGTGATAACTTACTTATAAAAAGGTAATAAGTCCTGCATGGTTGAAAAAAAGAAAAACAAAGAATGAGATAATCCTAGAGAAAAAAAAATAAATTAAAAGTGAAATTTTTTGTTAAGTGACTTACTCTATTCTAATATTTTAATAAAAAAAAAAATTTAACTAAACAGGTAAAATGAGAACTACAATTATATCTCTCCCATTTTTCTTCTCAACCAACAAGCTAACTTCAACTTCAAGTGATCATTCAATAATAGTTCTCTCAGTAATTTCAACAACACATGGAGGGCAAGCCGCCGGTATTTTACAATAATTCATAAACAGCTAGCCATACAGTATTTTTTTTTTCTTTCAAAATTTATGAAGTGACCTATTTCCATAACACCAGCGATTTCAGTTAAAGTTGTTGCAAATTATGTGGCTTTTGATTTACAATTTAGAATATTTTGTTTAGTATTTTAAATATCATAATATATTTGTTTTTTTATTTAAATATTTTATTTAGAATATTATAACGTATTTGTTTTTTTTGTTTGACATCATGTTCAAAATATCTTATCTAAAATACATTGTTCAGAATACTCGTAATTATTTAAAATAAAATAAAAATTTTTAATGACTTTTTTTTTTTCAAAATAATAATAATGGTAATAATAACAATAACGATAATAATATTGGCAATAGTACTAACAATCATAATGATAATGATAATAATAATAACAATAATTGTAATGAAAGATAACAGTAATGATATTAGTGATAGTGATAATGATAATAGTAAAAATAAATTAGTAATGTTAATCGTAAATTATGTTGTATATGCACTTGATTAGCTAAAAAAAACTATATTGACGGTGGTAACGATAATTGTAATAGTAATGTTCATGGTATTTATAACAGTGGTAATAATAATAATAATGGTAATAATAACAGTAACGATAATAGTAAATTGGTCATGATAATGATTGTAATTGTAATGGTATTGGTAATGGTAATGTTTGTAGATGCTAAAAAGTCTACAATTGAGATGAAGGAGCACTGGGGACCTAAAATCAAAAGAAAACGAGCAGAAGTACATTGACACTGGGGTGGTACCTGTCAATTGTACTCTGACGCTCAAGTTAGAACATAATTCAAGTATAAATCAAGCAATAAAAGTGACAAAGGAAGAAGCAAGTAATAATTTAGAAATAACCGTCGAGAGACCGAAATATTCTGTGCGGACAATGAAATAAACACAGTGTCGATGTATGGATTCCGTGCGGAAAGTGAGGGCAATTTGAGTTATATAATACTGTGGTGTTATTTAACCTAACGTATGACCATCCATGTAGCTCTTTGGACCAGTAGCCTGCAACGATGGGTTTCTAGCCTAAGATACTTTGATAACTCAGAATTTGGTGGAATGACGGATGAACAATGATATTAGATGAGATACTACAAAGGAAGAATGGGAGACAAAAGGTGGAGTGCTGGAATGAGGGTGACAAGATTGGCGGTAAATGGCGAGTTTAAATGAAGGAAGCACACTTTTCAAAGGAAGAAAGATAATCCAATTCAGTATGTGCGCGTATCCCCCCCTTTCTTCCCTGAACGCTGGATACTTATAGGGCCCCAGATATGAACATTATGGACCCATGGTCCTTCCCGCTTTATCTGGTCAACCCACATTTGTTGTGCTGATGTGGAGTGGTAAAGATCACTTCCACTCACTTTGTTGTAACGGTAGCCAATCAAAGAGTGGAAGTTCGCTTCTACCGTTTGCACATTGCATACCTTGAAGTAAATGGGCCTTGGGTTGTTCAAATTGGATCAAGAGATTGGGCCTCTTTAGGCGACAAAGAAGATTTTGACCCCAACAGTTAGCCCCCAACTTATGACTTGATTTCACCTCAAGTCGGGAGATGGAGTGTGTGACTTTAATCCAATCCGAACATGCACTTTCAAATTGTGTTAGACGTTCATTCCGCATGGAATTATTATAGTGGGAAATTCTACTCGAAGTCATTTTGGTAGGAAAAATGTCTTGTACATATGGCTGTTTGTAGTCCGTAGAATTTGAAAGATTCACTCTATTGGGAATTGCGAAGGTTTCTTTGACGATTGACACATGTCCCCTTTTTTGACAAAGAGCAAATGTCTTCAAAAACCCATTTCTTCTCCCATTTCTTCATCTTATTCCTTATTTCTTCTAGTTTTCTTTTTCTTTTGTTCTCTACAACTCAAGGTTTTCAAAGAGATTCTTGGCGATCCTCTATCTCGTGCTTGTTCCTTCTTCGGCAAGTCTGATTCTGCGATCTTGCTGACAGGTTAGCTCTCTGCCACTTGCTTTTCCACTTTGCTTCATGCATCAGTTGTGGTTTTGGTTTAGCTCATAGGGTTTTCTAGCATAAAAAGGCATTTCAAAAATAGGAATTTCTCTAAGATAGACTTAATCCTTTAGTTGCCTATAACTAGTAATCAAATTCATGTAGTCAACTAAAATTGCTGGTTCTTAGGGTTTTATTATTTGAGTGTTCCAATGAATCAATTTACTAATAGAATTGGTCAGGAAAAAAGTAGAAAATATTGTTGTGAAGTTTTTAGGTTGGAAGAAACTCACTATTTTCTTTCTATTTGAATATAACTCGATATATCTCGTTCTGTTCAGATAGCTTTATAGAAACCAGCGATTCCATTCCTCCCATGGGTTTTTGTGATGAATACTGGATGGATTTGTCTACCGAGGAAAAAAAAAAGGATTATTTCCTTCGTCAATAAGTGACATTCATTTATGAAGTTCGAAGGTGGCTTTTACACTTCCTGTTAGAGATTCCTCCAACATCCCTAAAGTGGTACTTGTGAAATGTTTGGTTGGTGAAGAAGACAAGGAGGAAGTACTAGTGGTGAGTTGTTCATGAAATCCTAGGCCGACCGTTCTCCAAATTTTTAACCCGAAGACTACAATGAAAAACCTTAACATTTGGATCGTTTGAAAGCAATATCTCATCCCGGATGAATTCAAGTTGAAGGGTGCCAAGGCTAGGGAAAGAGCTGACTGGGTTGTACCAAACTTCATTTACTTTTATCAGATTTCGTTCGGAATCGGTTTTAGGTTTCCCTTTCCTAGGCTTGTTAGGTCAGTATTAGTTCCTTTCAGTATTATCCCAGCTCAGTTAATGTTGAATGCTTGGCTTATTCTCTTAGGGGTTCTAGTTTTGAATAGCCAATTAGAGATGAATTTCGAGCTTGCGGACTTGTTGTATAGTTATTATTTGAAGGAGCACGATTCAAACAAAGGCCGTTACAACTTTGTTCTAAATAGGAAGAATGCACACTTGGTCACTAGCTGACTACCTGCAATAAAAACTGGAAGTCAAAGTATTTTTTTTTATCTCCTCAAAGTGCTTACTTGGTAAAGAGGGTGATTATGCTATTCCGTTTGAGTGGAGCGTAGCAGGTATAATTTTATGTCCTTGTGTGTTTTAATGACAATGTTTTTTTTATTGAAACTAAGTCTTTTTTCTGTGTAGGTTCTGAGCCGGTGGAAAACATTATTGACTTAGTAGATCGTACTCAAAAGATCTTGCTCATTGAGTTGAAGAATCGTTCTTACAAAAATCTTCTTTGTTTGTACAAACTTCTGAAGGCGAGGCACTGGAATAGACATGGTATTCTTTCGACTGAAATTCTTGTCTTCCATCACACCCTTGAACGTCTTTATCCAGAGTCCGAGCATGTTTTCTTACCTTTGACATTACCCGAACAGAACCTCGTAGAACTTCTTGTGGAAAACAATACCAGGATGGTAGACAATGAAGAACCGATCGCTTGGTAGGCTACAAAGAAGAGAAAAAAAATGCAAAGTCTACCAACTACCCCTCGTACTGCTATGTCGACCTCAAAGGGTAATAAGGAGTTGATTGGTGAGTCTTCTCAGCCGAAGAAGCACCGGACGGAAGTGGTTGATATCCCCGAGGACATTGAGGAGAATGAAGCTTTGGTTCTCCCGTCCAGAAGTCCCCTAATGTCGTGTTTCTCTCTAGTTGAGCATTTTGGCCAGAAAGTCGTTGATAGTTGAAAGGGTTTTGGGGTTCAAGTGGTAGCTGATGAAGGGACCATGTCTGCATTCCTAGTAAGAATTGCCCTATATTAAGCATTTCTTAATTCTTCCAAATTCAATCCTAATTTCATTGTATTCTTTCGCAGGCTATGAGTTCTTTGATGTTTCTGAAGCGGAGTCATTATGAGCTAGTTGTTCGCCTTAATGATGCAACTAGGGTGAATGCTGAAATGACCAATAAGAACACCAAGCTCAAGTTTGAGAAGGACAATCTTCACTCAAAACTAGACAAGATCAAGCTCGAGATGGGGGAGTAACTCAAGGCCAAGGATGATGGAGTTTGTAAGCTGCGGGGGGATTTAGCAGAGTCCGAGTGGAAACTGGTTATAGCAAATGTAGAGGTTGAGTAGCTAACCGACGTAAACGAGATATTGAGTTGGACACAACTGTCAAGGTCTGCACAGAAATCATGCAGGAGTACCTGGACGGGAAGGCAGAGACCTGGGATCCCTATAAGGCCTTAAGAAAATGGGAGGAGATGCTACAGATCATTAATGAAAATGCCTAGGAGGTTTATGCGAAGGACGATCAGGTCGGAGAGAAAGTTGCTAAAGAAGTTGTTGATCAAGAAGTGGCCAATGTTGAGACCTAACTTGTTTTTTCATTATTTTTTTACCTTTTGTTTTAAGATATTTTTAAGACTTATCTAGACTTACTTTTGTTTGTAACTTGTGACATCGCACTTTGTTTTGCTATGAAAACTAAATTCATTTTGCTAAGAGGGGTAATGGTTGGCATAAATAAGGGCAAACTTAAATTATTTTCTAAAGTTGTAGTGTAAAAATAGTGAGTGAAAACTTATCAAATCTTGCGAACTCTACTAAGCATTTCTGGAGATCGTGCGGTCATATGAAGTCTTCAAAATGATAGAACAGTATTCAAAAGCTTGTTAAACGAGTGGAAATTAAATGCAAATCCGAATGAAAGTACTTTCATCAAATTAGCATTTTAAGAAATGAACGAGTAAACATTAATAAATAAGTGTAAATTTGAACGAAAATGTAGCATTTAAAGAATATTGATGGGTTCAACTACTTAATGTTTCGCTCGGGCGGACAAACTTTTGTTCAAATTTCTGGTTCCGCGTGGTGATCTTAGCGTTATGGTTTGGTATGTTCTTTCTTTCCCCCCTAATGCGAATGAAGCCGAACGGATTCATTTGGATTATTTTCTTGATCTTTTCGCGGCAATTGTTGAATACTGTAAGTCTTTGTGGTGTGATTAGGTCAATTTGGTAGTTGAAGCCTCTTTGTATCTTGGCGTCCCAAGGGTTTTCTTATGGTGTTCGAGTAACCTTTTGGGTTGAAATCGAACTCCAGGAATCAATTTTTCTTAAGTACTATGAGTTGCATAAGAATATGTACAAAATTATAGTATACTGGGGGGGGGGGGGTACTTTGTTTAGACCGTGGATGATCTGAGCCAGTCCTTTTTCAATGGTACTCCTTATGAGAATGGTTAGGACGTGCCTTTGCTGATTTACCTTTCTCCCGTGCGATTTGGTGGAGTTGATTTGGCTCCCACTAGATTGATTTTGTATGAGTGGAGTTGATTTTGCTCCGTTTTTACTACAAGCAAAAAGTGCCACCGATTGACCCTCCGATGCTAAAGTCATCACAAATTATGTTGAAAAAACAAACTAAAAATAAAGATAAATAGGAAATGAAGAGATGTTTAGAAATGATATTGTTTTAGGTACATGGCGTTCCAGTTGTTGCTGATGTTTCGTCCGTCCGGAGTCTGTAGTCAGTAAGCCCTATTTCTGAGTACTTTGGTAATTTTGTAGGGCCCTTCCCAATTTGGTATGAGCTTTCCCGCGCTATCTTCCTTCGTACTCAGGAAAACTTTGTCCAGTACCCAAGTATCTACCTGAAAGTTTATTGTCCAAACGTCTTTGTTGTAGTATCAAACAACTTTCTATTTATACATTGCGGTCCGTATGGAAGCTTGTTCTCCTTCTTAGTCAAGGAAATCTAACTCGTGGTTGAGTCGCTCATTATTGGATTCCTCAGTCGCAAATTGGTATCTGGATGTTGGAATGTTGGTCTAGAGTGAAATCACTGCATCTGAACCGTATGGGAGAGTAAAAGGTGTTTCCCCCATTAATGTTTTGACGGTTGTACAATAGGACTATAGTACTCTTGGAAGTTCATCTGGCCATCTTCCCTTAGATTTTTCGAGCCACTTTTTAAGTGTATTCACTATTGTTTTGTTAGTTGATTCTGCTTGTCCGTTCGTCTGGGGATGCCTCGGGGTTGCAAACTACAGTTTGATATTCCATTTGGCACATAAGTCTTGGAACCTGTGACTTATAAATTGCGAACCATTATCCATGACAATTTCATACGAAACGCCAAACCTGCAAGTAATGTGTTTCCACATGAATTGTTTTACCTTGATGTCACGAACTTGGTGGAATGCCTCGACCTCTACCCATTTGGTGAAGTAATCGGTTATTACTAGCATGTAAATTCTCTACCATGGTGTGGTCAGCATCTTTCCCACAATATCCATTCCCCACTTCATGAATGACCAAGGTGCGGATATGGTCGTCATCAGTTCTGGAGGCTATTTAGGGACATGTCCAAATCATTGGCATTTGTCACACTTCTGCATGTAATCTATGGAGTATGCTCACATTGTTGGCCAATAATACCCGACTGCCAATGCTTTATGTGCCAAACTTCGTGCCCCCAAATGATTTCTGCACTCACCCTCATGGAGTTCAGCTAGTATGTTTTGAACTTCGTTCGGGTTAACGCAGGTCAGGAATGGCCCAGAATATGATCTTTTGAATAGTCGTCCGTCAATTATGGTGAATCTCGCTGCTTTTGCTTTTACCTTTCTTACTTCATTGCGATCATCTGGAAATAAACCGTTATGGATGTAATCAAATAAATGTGCGATCCAGGTTACCTCACGTGTGATCTCAGAGACTTCTTGGTCATTGTTTTTCCAAATGGCCAGCCACTTTAGGAACACGAGAGAAACCATTCTTGGCTCTTCTGTTTGTATGGATGAGCCTAGGTTTACAATGGCATCTCCATGCTTGTTCTCTTCTCTAGGTATTTACTTAACTTCCGTTTCATCGAATTGAGAAAGCAAGTCTTTGGCTATTTTTTTATATGATGTCATCTTCATATCTTTTGCTTGGCATGGCCCTTGAATTTGATTGACGATTAGTTGGGAGTCGCTGTGGATTTGAACTTTCTTAATTTTTCATTTCTGGCCAGTTTCAATCATGTTATTAGAGTTTCATATTTGGCCTCGTTATTCTTAGCTTTGAATTCGCATTTGATTGCTTTCTCAACTTTGTCTCTGTGCGGCGAGGTTAGTACGAGCCCCAGTCCTCTTCATTTCATGTTACTGGATCCGTCTATGTGTATTTTCCATTGATTTGACTCGTGTTGGCCTTGCAATATCATCAGTTCTTTTCCTGCCTCAATTAAAGGGTTAGGAGTAAAATCGGCAATTATCTAGGATTTTATGGCTGTCCAAGGTTGGTAACTGATGTCATATTCACTAAGTTCCACCGCCCATTTTGTAAGCCTTCTGAAAAGTTTGTGTAAAATATTCCTCAGTGGGAAAGTTTTTAGGACCACTATAGAATGACTTTGGAAGTATGGATGTAATTTTTGTGTAGCGGTCACAAGGGCCAAAGCAAGCTTCTCTAACTAGTTGTACCTGGTTTCTACATCAAGAAGTGCTTTGCTTATGTAATAAATAGGGTGTTGCTTACCTTCGTCTGTTCGGACAAGAGCGACGCTTACAACATATTCTGACATAGCAAGGTATAGATACAACATTTCTCTGTATTTTGGCTTTGATAAGAGCGGTTCATTGGTCAAGTACGTTTTGAGTTTTCGAAGAGCCCTTTCTGATGAATTTATTTTGACAGTTGTATAGCTTTCCTTTTGTTTTTATTTGTACAAGACACTAATTATTTTGTTCACTTAATATCAATTATTTTGGCTGCTTTCGGCATCCTTGTGTTCAAACTTTATAGAAAAACAATACTGCGATTATTTTATCTTACCCTTGCGTACCAAACATCCTCCCACTATGAAAAATGATTAATATTTAAACATTTACCATAGTAAAACTGTTAATTAGATCAAGATAAAATGATTCCGATACCTTCATAATTAATATTTCACAAGATAGAAGATATTACATTACAAGATCTACTGATAATACTTTCTTAACTTATCCGCATTCCAAAGATGCGGCAAAATTTTTCCATTCAACTCCTCTATCTTATAAGATCCAGAATGAACGGGCTCTGTGACACGGAATGGTCCCTCCCAGTTTGGGGAGAAGACTCCTTGTTTTTGCATCACCTTCTTCAATACCAAGTCTCCTGCATGAAATCGCCGGATCTTCACTCTTGTATTATACGATCGGGCGACCGCCTTTTGGTTTGCCACCATTCGAATCTGAGCGTTATCACGCTTGATTTCCAAAAGGTCTAAATTCAGAGCCAAACCCTCAACGTTTGTATCCGGGTCGAATTGTTTTGTTCGAAACGATGGTTCGCCAATTTCTGTAAGAACTATTGTCTCCATTCCATAAGTCATGGAAAAGGGAGTTTCATTTGTTGAAGTTTGGCAAGTTGTGCGATATGCCCAGAGTACTCAGGGGAGTTCATCAACCCAAGCACCCTTAGCCCCATTCAATTTTCGCTCCAAATTATTCTTAATAGTCTTGTTGACAGCTTCAACCTGGCCATTTGACTGGGGATGAGCCACACTAAAAAAGTTTTTATGAATGTCGAGATCTGAACACAACTTTCTTAGCCCCGCAGAATCAAATTGTGTACCATTATCGGATACCAAGGAATGGGGGATACCAAACCGACAAATGATGTTTCTCCAGATGAAACCAGTAGTTCTAGCTTTGGTAATCTCTTGCAAAGGCTCTGCCTCCACCCATTTCGTGTAACAATCGATCGCAACTATGGCGAATTTCATCTTGTATTTGCCTTAAGGGAGGGGTCTAATCAAATCTACCCCCCATTTAGCGAAAGGCCATGGGCTTAGGACCGAATTTAACAATTCGGCTGGCTAATGGGTGAGTCTAGAGAAATGTTGACAAGGCTCACAGGCTTGTACATAAGCCTCCGCGTCGCTTTTTATAGTTGGCCAATAGTAACCCTGTAGGATTACTTTGTGAAAAAGCGATCGAGGGCCCAAATGATTGCCGCATACGCCTTCATGGATCTCTTGCATGACATAGAGACCACATTCGGGAGTGACGCATTTTAACAAAGGGACTGAATACCCCTTTTTATACAATTGCCCAAACTTGAAGGCATAATGAGTCGAATGACTTCTCAACTTTCGGGCCTCATTCTTATCTACCGGCAACTCTCCGGCTGTCAAGTATTTTACTATAGGAGTCATCCAAGTTTCTGCATCCTCTACCGAATTTACCGATGCTCCATCTAAGGTCGAGTGGGACAAAATCACCACTGGACATGAGAAGTTAACTTCCTGTCCTGACCCAATTCGAGCCAGTCGATCGGCTTCTATATTAGCTTCGCGGGGGACATGCAAGATTTGGAATGATTCAAAATAGAAAACCATGTCTTTGGCCATCTGCAAATATGTGGCCAAACGACACCCCCTGGTCCCAAAAGCATCAGTGATTTGATTCACCATAAGTTGCGAATCGCAGAAAATGACTATTCTTCGCACATCAAGGTCTTTGGCCATTCTAAGACCGGTAATAAGGGCCTCGTACTTGGCCTTATTATTGGTGACCACAAAATCATATTTGAATGCTCTTGTTATTCTTTCTCGAACTGGGTTTTGCAATACTACCCCAGCCCTGGAGCCAGTTTTGTTGCTGGCTCCGTCGACGAACATGGTCCATGCCGAACTCTCCCACTCTGAAGAATCACAATTCTCCTCTTCATTCAAAGCTTCTCTTGGGGAAGAATCCGGAGTAATGAACTCTAAGATAAAGTCTGCCACTACCTGCCCTTTAATGGCAGTTTGGGGCTTATACTGTATATCGAATTCTCTCAACTCGACCAACCACTTGGCCAGTCTTTCGGAACACTCGGGATTTTGCAAAATCTGCCGAAGGGGGGCTTTAGTATGCACAAGAATAGTATGCGATTGAAAGTAAGGTTGCAAATTTCTAGCTACCACTACTAAAGCCAGCGCAATCTTCTCCGTGTCCGGATATCTAGTCTCTGGGTCTATTAGCGCTTTGCTAACATAAAAGACAGGCAACTCTATGCCTTCTTCCTCTCTTATCAAAGCTGCACTGACGGCTGCTTCGGACACTGCCAAATACAGACTCAATACTTCTCTTTGTATTGGTTTAGACAAAAGGGTAACTCTTCTGAGATAGATTTTCAACTCTTGGAATGACTGCTCACATTCATCAGTCCAGACAAAATCTGCTCCCTTCTTCAGGGCTTTGAAAAAGAGAAGACTCCGATCAATGGCCCGAGCTATGAATCAATTTAAAGAGGCTATGTAGCCCGTTAAACGCTGAACATCTTTTACTTTAGTTGGAGATTTTATCTTGACCAAGGTTTGTATTTTTTCTGGGTTAGCCTCAATTCCCCAATGATGGACCATGAAACCCAAGAATTTTCCCGATTCAACCCAGAAGGCACACTTTGACGGGTTCAGCCGCATTCGATACTTCCTAAGGGCCTCGAACGATTGTTCAAGATGACATATATGGTCTTCGGCCAAAATAGATTTCACAAGCATGTCATGTATATATACTTCCATTATTTTTCCTAGGAACTCCTCAAACATTTTATTGACAAGTCTTTGGTAGGTAGCTCCGGCATTCTTTAGCCCAAATGGCATAACCTTATAACAGTATAATCCTTGATTAGTTATGAAGGCTGTCTTTTCCTCATCATTTGGGTCCATTCGGATTTGATTATATCCTGAATAGGCATCCATAAAACTCAACAATTGATGCCCAGAAGTGGCATCAACTAATTGGTCAATACGAGGAAGCGGATAACAATCCTTTGGGCACGCCCAATTCAAATCAGTAAAATCGGTGCATACCTGCCATTTTTCGTTAGTCTTCTTCACCAAGACTATATTTGCGAGCCAATCGGGGTAATAAGCTTCCCGTATTGACCCTGCTTCCACCAATTTCTTAACTTCCTCGCTGATCACGGAATATCTTTCTGGATTGAAAGATCGGTGCTTTTGTTTAATAGGCCGAGCATCCGGATCCTCATTGAGTTTATGAACTGCAATCGAGGGATCTATGCCTGGAATATCACGATGTGTCCAGGCGAAGTCTCCTTGATGAGCTCTAAGAAACTCGATAAGATCCGTCCTAAACGGTTCAGATAATAGCCTCCCAATCTTAAACATTTTTCCCGGTTTCTCCGAGTTAAACTCAACCTCTTCCAAGTCTTCGGCTGGAGCCCCTCTTTGAGAGAAATGGTCATCCCGGGGATCAAGGCTACCAAGAGGGATCGCTCAAGTTAGGTATCTGTAATCGTCGGTACCACATTCCATCCAGTTATAAAACTTCGACTGGTTTCTCAGGTACATCTGGACCCAAAGGGAACGTGTTTGGAGGATACTTCAGCTGTTCCATCCGAAACGATGTGGCCACTCAATAAGTCTCTCGGCTTAGAGTTTGAATTCCCTCACACACTCCTATTCCAAAGGGGGTCGGGAACTTCATTAGCAGATGGTACATGCTTGCCACACCTTGTATAAGATGTTGGGTAATCCTTCCAATAATTGTGTTGTAAACAGACGGGCTGTCCACCACTACAAAATTGACGTTCGCCGTTACACATTTCGGGAACGTCCCGAAGGTTACTTTTAGGGCAATTTGGCCCAACAGCACTACCTCATTGCCAACGAAATAGCGCAGATTGTTTTTCACAGGTCGGAGAGTTTTGTCTAGGAGATCTAATTGATCAAGGGCCCGAGCGAAGATTATATCCGCTAAGCTTCCATTGTCAATCAAATTTCTCATTACTTTATGCTTCTCGATTTCCAGATTAACGACTAGTGCATCCCAATACGGATGATGCAATATCTTCCCCTCATCCTCAGTGAAAATGATCAGAACTGGAGAGTTCCTTGGATGTGCCCGCGAGGCTTCTGTCAAGTTAACCTGCATTCCAACCGGGTCCCTATACGCCTCTTTACAGTATGCCTGCCGCTGGGAAGGTGTATGCCCGGGTTTATCCCCACCGAAGATAGCAAATATGACACCCAGCAAATCCTCTCCCTCACGAGGTCTTTGCGGTTGTACTCTATTTGCTTCAACCTCCCGACGTTGATCATTGTTTGGTCGTCGATTTGGTTTGCTCTATTCGGCACTTGTTGGAGGGCTTGCTCGGGGGTTCGCCACCCCCTTGTCTGATCAACAAATTCCTGTAATGCCCCTTCTCTTACTAATTGTTCGATTGCGTCGCGAAGAACAAAACAGGACGAAGTCCAGTGACCCGGACTATTATGATAATTACATAATTGGTCCAAATTCTTGCCGGTATTACTCAGCGGCCTCGGGGTGGGAATTTTATTCCGATTATCAACTTGGAAAACATGCTCTAAGTTATTGACCAACGCGGCGTAATCAACAAATTTAGACAGTGTCG
>WUAT03063384.1:0-13433 GCA_010015005.3 Ulmus americana
AACCTTTAGGGGACATTGGAATTATACTTCGATCAGGCTTAGATACATTCATACATTCACTTGTAACTCTTGGACTACCTTGGATCCTCTCCATCTAGTCCTCTTCCTACGTGAGACTCTACGTCTCCCTTTCCTAACCACGAGCTCTCACCTGACTCTTGCGTTTCTACACCCCCGTAGTTCCAAGCCCATCTTGCCTACTGCCACCGCCGCACTATAGACTCTCGGTCACTGTAACATCTTCTTTCGTTCCTTTAACCCTTTGATTTTACTTTACACCCACACGGGTCCTTTCTATGCTCTGTGTATTAACTTGACCATTGGAGTTCCTTTGTCCGGCACCCCCCGGTGTCAAGGACTTCATGATCACCATTTGATTCTCTATCTCACAGGTCAAACAGGGCACCGGTGGCTCCAACATACCACGAGATATTCAATTGTAGAAATCATCTCCTATATCTGCCAGCTAGAAGGGTTGCTTAGGATGCCATTTCTCATTGCGGCTATCGTAGGCTGGCAGTGAACACGATGAAGCTCGTATTCCTCTAATCTGATTTGGACCCAAACTCGAGCAAAGACTTCTTCCATGGAGGTGCAGTTGAACTTGGTAAGCTCCTTGTAGAGCTTGTTGTCAGGGAAGAGTCCCTCCCGAAAGGCATCGACGGTGGTCTCTTGATTACAAAAAGGGATGGTGACCTTTTTTTAGTTGAAGTATCCAATGTAGTCATAGAGTGGCTTGTTGCAAAGTTGCTGGATGCGATATAGATCTCCTGAGAGCTTCTTGAGCTTCTTACTGCTGGCGAATTGCTCAACGAAGGTGTCCGTGATTTGAGCAAAGGAGGAGATTGAATTGTTGGGTAGGTTAATATACCATTGCAAGGCTAGACCCAAAGATCTTGCACATGCATGCTTCCTAGAGATCGCGGGATATGGTAGCAGTGAAAATCCTTTGTTTGTAGGACGCTATATGATCTGTGAAATTTGTAGTGCCATCGTAGAGCTTCATGTTCGGGAATGAGAACTTCTTTGGCATCTCTACGAGGTCGATAGCATCAACAAATGGAGAGTTAGTGTAGCTGTGTGGCTGACTCTTCCAGAGAGGAATTGGGACTTTTGGGATCTGTTGAATCATCGCCTCCATCTCTACTAGTCTCTTTGTCAAAGCTTGCTCCAAGGGAGTTCCAATGAAGGATACGAGACATGCGTTGGTGGTGTTGATGGAAGGCAAAATAGATTGGTTGGCCTCTCCGACCATCGACTGAGATGGCAGTTGGACCAGAGCCTGCAAGCCGATGGTGGCCTCCGGTTGGACGAGCGGAAGAGGAGTCGAATGGACAGGCAGAGTCATTGTTGACTGGATAGCAGATGGTCACATAAGATCAGCATGGGACTGGTCATGACCCATGGCTGTGCCGTTGGGAGCGGTTGGAGGTGCACTGGCTGCAGCTAACTAATGTGTCGGAGGCTGGCTAGATGAACCCCCATGTTCAAGAGTAAACAATGGCTACATAGGTAAGACCGGGATCCAGAATCGTGGGTCACGTGGCTATTGAGGTGTTGCCTCAACAGCGATGAGACACTCCTGGAGCGTGTGATTGTAGCGACATAGCATCGTGTTCGCCTCCCCCAAGGCCATGAAAGAGTTGGAGTTTTCTTGGGCTTGCGTGGTCAAGGCTGCGACTTGGGCCGCAAAGTCAATGACGGGTGGAACATCTGAGCTCTCTATTATGGTACGAAGTAGTTGTAGGCAATGAATTACCAGGGCCCCATGGTGGGTGCCAACTTGTAGGGGGTGCGAATCTACAATACAAATTTCTCATCTATGGAGCCACCGGTAACTTGTAGACCTGCCAGACAGAAAACCTAGACGTGACTGTAAAGCCCTTGACACTGGGGGGTACTGGCCAAAGGGACTCCGACGGTTAAGTTAGTAGATGGAAATATGGAACTGATCCAAAAGAATATGTAAGAAGGTGTAGATGTTATTGTGACCGTAAGTTTATAGCACGACTGGGGGGGGGTTGGTGGTCTGCCAAAGAAAAAGGGACCAACAGACGGTCGATACAGTGGTTTAGCCAGGCTAGAGCATGGGGCTGTGGTAGCAAGCATTTAGGCAGAATATAGGGCTGTGATGAAGGAAGAAAGGCCAAAGTGCGGTGGAAGATGATCATAGATGGAAAAGTAAGAGGTTGTCTTCTCTTATATCTCAATTTTCTTAATTTCCACAAGTTCTTGGGCGATGCTCCTGATCAAGGATCAGATGATGCCTATCGTAGGATAGCCAGAGCACGATGCTATGGCGGAGCGTTGTGAGGTGGCCAGAGCATTGCCTCATAGCAGTTGGAAATTGTAGGGAAGCAGGAGCTGGAACTAGCAGCGGCGATTTGGCGAATGAGCTTTCCGGTGGGCAGAGCTCTAGAAAGGAGATGGAGAGAATATGGAGTGATTAAGAGATGCTAGGATCTCCAGAGGTCAAAAAATATCCCCCTAGATGAAGGGGTTCATTTGGGTATTTATAGAGAGGAGAGGAATGTGATTGTTGGTCTCTACACTTAATGGTACTCAGGAGTTACACGTATTAATGTGCTGAGGGCTTCCAACCTTGATGGGGCTGATGAGGTCCCTTCAGCTGATATAGTGGAGGAGTTACATCCCTGGTCATAATGCAGCATTATGAGCCATTAAATGGGTACTTCAATGGTCATTACCCTGGGGGTTACAACCATTGACTAGTCAAAAGAAATGGTCTCTACACTTATTGCACATGGTCATTTACGCCCATTAATGTGTGGTAGTTACACCCATTAATAAGGTTTTATTATGGCTCTTGTAACTAATGTAATGAAGGGGTAAACCCTTGGTCATAATGGAGCATTATGAGCTATAATGTTGGCACTTAATGGTCATTATCATAGGGGTTACAACCATTGACTAGTCAAATGACCAGGTTCATGGGCAAACCCACCCAGTGGAGCGGTCTGAGCCATTGTTGGACCTATCCCGTTTGAGCTGCCCAGCCCGTGGAGCGGGGTGTGCCTAACGGTAAGCCCACTCATGAAGTGGGCTAGTCTATTGATCGAGTTACTTTGCATGTGAGCCCATACGATGGGCTTCTAACGGTGCCATGTGTTTGGAGCATAGCTAGATCCAGGTGGTCCATGGAACGAGCCGGTAGTGACCTGTGTCATAGCACGGAGCTGGAATGACCGTGGTGTAGAGTTTGGGACCATGGGTCATGTCGTTGAGCCCATGATCGTCGAGCAGTGGCATTGAACCGCTATGAATAGGCTGCAACGTTGAACCCAAGCTGATGGGTCGTCACATTAAACCCACTGGAAAGATGATATGACACGGAGCCAATTGACCTTTTCGAGGGCAAAAAGGTCAATAGGTTTTTTGCCCAAACACTATCCTAAAATATTAACTTGGATCATTGCGATCATGTTAATTTAAATTACAAAGCTATCCAATAACGTTAAGGACTTGTTTTGTCCTTGAAACTTAAGTTAATTATTGGGAGAAACAATTTGGACGATACAACAAGAAATGACCATGACCAAGTTGGCTAAGACCGAGCTGAGGTAGAGGTCGAGGTCAAATAAAGCTCGTTTGTTGTCGCATTATATACTTAAGTATTTTTCAACCAAGGTTAGATTTGTGATTGTGGTCACGATCCTAGCGATCATGGTCATGGTCAATACGACCATAGTCATCGTGACTGCAGCGGTCATCACAACCGTGGTTTTAAGCATAGAAATTTTATCCTAAGCATAGGACATAGCTATTTTTGATTGAGTTGCTCATTTCTGTAGTAGGACATTCCAACCAAGAAACAACCTCGAATCGTGACAGACTAACTTAGTTGTAAAAAAACTAAGGTTGGATTTGAATATCCACACCAATGGTTAAGAATAATCAATGTTCCATCCATGGTGAGTTTAGAGGTGAAGTTGAACAAAATTGAACATATGAAATTTTTTCCAAGGATGAATCAAAGTTGTAATTAACCACGAAGTTTATTGGTAAGGTATGGTATGTACCCCACAAAGTGCTGGAAACTTTGAAAAGAAAGTTTCTAAGGCTTAAAGTGATTCTACCGAGAATACATTGTGCAAGTGGTGTATTCACCTTTATTCCTTGATAAGAGACATTCTAGGTTGTCAAACCTTTTACACAAATAAACAAAAATTGATAGAAAAGACAAAGGAAATTAAATTGCCCTTCCATTCATGATTGTCTTGTGACTTACATAGTTTATTTGCGAGAAAGGAAAAACAAGACATTGCAAATGAATGAATGAAAAATTAACAAGTCTAGATTACTGCAAATACTTTCTCAGGTTCTTAGCATTCCATGAATTGGCGAGTACCTTGCCCCCTAGTGTTTCTAACTCATAAGTTCCTAGACGCAGGATAGCACAGACGCTGTATGGACTTTCCTAGTTCGGTCCCAATACTACAACCCCTTGTTCTTTCATGTCAAGGAAAATTTTGCGCAGGACTATATTGCCTTTGATGAATTGGAAGAGTCTGACCTTGCTATTGTAATATCTTGCTGCAACTTGGTGAAGGGCCGCAGTTCAGACTTGGGAATTTTGGGACTTTTTTCAAGGAGATCTGTGGCCAAGACAAGCAAGACATCGATGTCTTCTTCATTAAAGTTCTCAGTCCTAAAGGTTGGAATGCCAAGCTCAACTGGGATGACAACATCAACTCCTTAGGCAAGAGAGAAAGGAGTTTCTCCAGTTATAATACTGCAACTTGTTTGGTATGACCAAAGGACAAGAGGGAGCTCGTCTAACCACGCACCTTTGGATTTGTAAACTTTTTTCTTTAGTGTACACTTGATTGTCTTGTTAACAGCTTTAACTTTTCCATTACTCTTTGGATGGGCAAGAGAGGAGAAATTTTTTGTGATTATGAGATTCGAACAGACAGATCAAAGCTGCTCATTCTCGAACAGACTAACTCTTGAGATATTTTGAACCGATAGACGATATGCTTTGAAATGAATTATATCACAATATGTTCCCTTATCTTGGCTAGAGGCTCCACTTCAACCAATTTTGTGTAGTATTCAATCGTGACTACGGCATACTTGAGTTGTCACGGAGTTATAGGTTGCGTGTACAGTAAATACTAATAATAAGAATAGAAGGTTAAAAATAAAATTTAAATGAGATAAACAAAATCTAGATAATGTCGTACAATTCTCTTAATGTTTGAGGGTATTCTTATTCTCCTTACACAGTAATGATGGATAATGTTCCCATTTAGGAACCATTTTCAAAATGCATAGAGCCAAGGACTTGTGTTGGACATGGGTATCTCCCTCGGCACACTCCTATGGTTGCGTGCAAGCTACATACAGAGGCCTGAATAATAAAATAACAGTATTTCAAAACAAGTCTAAAGAATGAGTAAGGTCGAAAGAAAATAGTCAGCATGTTTTAGAAATTCATGTGCATACATTTCAAGATTGAGTTACAATTATTGGACTATTGATTCGTGTTTATCAAATGTATTGCACTATTTTGTGAGATATGTTTGAGCTTGCTGAGACTCGGCTGATGACTTACGTTCGTGTTGTAGGTACCAAAGGCAAGCACATTTTTTATGCTTGATGGGAAGTTAGTTTGTTAGGCAGACTATTCGGAAGGTGAGAATGGGGCAAACCCACTATGCTTACTTCACTACTTTTTGTTTACGCGTATAAATTTTTGTTTTACTTTCTTTTTAAATGCTTTGAACTCATGTTTTATGAAGCTTTCTTCTGGATTGTAAATATTGTTTTGGGACTATAAACTTAAAAGTCTAGCAAGCCTAATGGCTTGTCAGCAAAATTGTTTAAAAATTTATTTCCGCATACTAAGGTTTTAGTTAACTAGGTATGAGTTTCTAAGTAAAAGTCGCTAAGAAATGTTGGGTCACCACAGTTGGTGTCAGTGTGGTTTGCCTACCACCCACTTCCAAAAGCTTTGCAGCAAACCATTGACATCTCAAGTAAGTTAGTTGTTGTTTGATATTATTATTATTATGAATGTGAAATTTATACAGTCATGGCAGAAGGAAACGGTAACAGTAACAGAAACAAATTGGTAAATCGACAATATAGTCTTTTTGATGGCTTGGAATGCGCATACAGAGTAGCCTCTTTCCGACAGGGAAATCTGCCCACTTGTGATGGGAGACCACTGAATTTGAATGGAAAAAATTGGATACATGAGATAAAAGCAGTGTTAGAGGCGTCTTAATTTAGCGCACAAAGTTGGGTACCTTTAGTTGTCATGCCGCTACTAGGAGTGGCAGCCACATGGAGGGAATGAAACGACATAAATCAATGGCATCTATCTTGGCCAGAATTCACGGACCTAGTCTCCACCTGCTTTGCACCAATAGAATATACACCAGAGAGTCCTGAATCAGTAAACAATGTAACTCCGCAATACACCCGTTTTGATTCAATTATTCAAAACTGGGGGCATATAGCGGATGAGAAAATGGAAGACTATGTATGTAGATTTGAGTGAGAAGTCCTCAACAAGTGTCCCTATGAGATGTGATGAGGAAAAATGTCATTTATTTTGGCGAGGGTTTCCAGTATATGTACGAGTACATGCCTGCTACAACTGCAGGGACTATTATCAATTGTGGTTTGAGCTGGTTCACGCTGAAAGGAAATGGATGAGGCAGAGTGCCCGACAATAGCATCTGATCTATCTTGGAAGACCGGTACACAACCCGGTAGGACGCAAACTTTCATTCAGAAGTTCTAGCGCCGGTACCTTGAGAGTAGCTGCAAATGCAAGAGATAAGGATACATAAGAGGATGCTAAAAAAGATCCAGCGAAGGACCCACTGGAACCAAAAGATTAAAGGGCTTGTTTGTTTAATTTTTGTTTTTGTGTATATATATTTTCTTATATTTTGTTGAATAAAACTGAAAGTTGAGCAATGTATAAGCTCAAAATTTTGTAAATGAAATCCTAAGATTTCAAACTTAATATGTGATATAACTCAGTTATGCTTGCTTTTATGTTATCAGTTGAAATTAGATACTTGAATACTAACTTTAGTTATTAACAACAAAATTATGACAATGGGTTTTCTTTGTGTCATAATCAGAATTCTAGACTAACCAAAATGGTACGAGAACGAGCACGAGGTGAAGAACGACAAGCGAATGCTCAGAATATCGACTTAGCAGTCGTACTAACTAACATCCAACAGAGGTTGAAAGAGCAAGCAACAATGATGGCAGAAGAAGCAGTTATGATTTAGAACTTACAACAACAGCAAGCCAGAGCAAGCAAATCAAGGGAATTGAAGGCTTAAGGAGGAAGTACTTGATGGCAATGGACCAGAACTAGAGGTTGAGCCCCAACCAGAGATCATCAGACATGAACCACTGTACAAACAATTCAGTTCAATGAAGCCAGCTGAATTTGAGGGGTTTGCTAATCCTCTTGACACAAAAGAATGGCTATCATTAATGAAAACTATCATCGATTTCGTGGAGCTTTCAGATCGGTAAAGGGTTTTATGTGCCTCTTACATGTTCAAAAGAGAGGTTAGGTACTGGTGGGAGTCCATGAAGGTGAGAAGAGATGTAGAAACCATGTCTTGGGTAGACTTTGTGGCAATATTTAACCAGAAGTTTTATAATCATATAGCGATGAGTGCGTTGTAGACTGAGTTCTTGAATTTGAAACAAGGCAGCATAACTGTTGCAGCTACAGTTAGGAAATTTGAACAACTCACAAGACTATGTCCATACTTGGTGCCTACTGAGTTATAGAGAACCAAACACATGCTTGAGATGTTTAGACCAGATATTGCTTTGGCAATTGAGAGCGAAGGTAATTAGCTGATGACCACCACAGCACCACAGACTATATCGAGAGGGCCTTCAGGGTAGAACATAGGCTGAACCAATTAAAGGAAATACAAACAAGGATGTTTGAAAACAAGAAAAGATAGGGGGATAAAAATAATTAATAGTGGTTTTGCTAATAAGAAGAGAGGTTAGTAGAGTAGCCAAACCTAAGGAAGGAAAACAACAAAAGGAAGGGGAACTTGTAACGACTTGAAATCTACCAGGACTTTTACTACTAAAGACAGTAAAAATTCAGAATTTTTTTTAATCATTTATGTGTAAATGTTTGTGTGTGTTGAAAACATAATTGCATTAAAATCATGTGACAATTTGAAAACTAGTGATGCATCAAAGATAGGGCTTGTTGCAGTTCTTATCCAGAATGGGAAGGTAATTGCGTACAGGTCTAAACAGTTGAAAGTACACAAGAAGAACTATCTGACACATGATTTAGAGCTGGCAGCAATAGTTTTCACCTTCAAGATTTAGCAAAATTATCTGTATCGCGCTTGCTGTCAGATTTATACGAACCACTAGAGCTTAAAATACATATTCACTTAGAAAGAGCTGAATATGAGGCAACGAGGATGGTTAGAGTTGGTAAAAGATTATGACTGTAAAATCCTCTACTACCCGGGGAAAGCAAATAGAATTGCTAATGCTCTTAATCGAAAGTCTTCAACCACTATCAGGTCTATACAAGCATTACCTAGTGCATTATAGGAAGAAATTTTGAAGCTGGAATTGGAGTTTGTTAGTGGACAATCATCCGCTTTAACCCTACAACCAACAATTTTAGTAGGGATGAAGGGGTCTCAGGAATTAAATCTGACACTAGTAAAGCTGAAGGATGATGTGCTAGAAGGAAAGAATACTGAATTCAGTGTTTCATCAGACGAGATTTTACACCTCAAGGGAAGATTATGTGTTCCTGAAAACCCAGAGTTGAGGAATCAGATCATGTCTCAACCACATTCAACTCCCTATTTATCTAATCTTATTAAATAAATAAATTATTATTTGTATTAAAAAAAAAGATGACAAGCGAACCTGAAGGTACCTCTCAGAGGCATTCTCCAGAGGATTTTCTCCAAATGAGAGATTGCCGGAGGGAATACCACGGAAGATTCACCAAAGAATGTAGGAATGTCAAAGGGAATTTTCCAGAGGATCTAACAAAGAAGGAAAATGCTCCAAGAAACTCTCTAAGGGATTTTCTGGAGGATTTCTCGAAAGAGGAGTATGCTTGAAGAGGAAACTTTGGAGGAATTTACTGAAGGAGCTAGTAGGATACTAGATGGATGCTCTGGAGGATTCTCTGAAGGAAGAAAAGATCTGGAGTAATGTTCTGAAGGAGAAAAAAGAGGGGAAAAGAAAGGCCGCGAGAAAGCCCCATGGCGGTGAGCTTCCCAATGTTATCTTTAGAAGGGAAGGACCAGCAACGACAAAGCCGCCACTGGTGAACCCTCTTTCTAGCGCCAAATTGTTAATGTAGAAATCTAGTCAACAGTTAACGCAGGATCACCTTTGCGAAATTCAACTCAGCAAGGTGAATAGATTTTGAGTCTAGTCTAGCTTGATCGAGAAGAGTTGCTCTGTAAGGAGAGCGATATGCAAAAGAGTAGAACAATCAAAGGTCAAGGACTATCTCCACGATTAACCTCCGATAGTTAAGTCAAAAAAGCTTGAGGTAGTAATCCGGCAAAGAGATAATAAGAGTTTAGAGTGCGTACCTTGAGAGGTAAAATGAGGGAAGGATTTCTAATGTTCCACCAAGGAGCTAGGATATAAAGATCTAACTCATAGATCCTATTTTCGGGGAGAGAATATCAAAATATTATAACCATTTAATTGAAGCTTAACTATCCATTCAGACATGTTTTGTAATGTGACCCATATAAGAACAAATAGTACAAGTTACGCATCGGCACTTCGTGGCTCGGTTTAACTCAGTAGACCGGAGTTACGCATTCAGACAAGTCTGGATCAAAGCCTTGCTCAATGGCCATGTGAGAAACACAATGAACTCAGAAGGTCCAAGTGCTACAATTAGCTTGATAGGTGCATGGGTACCACGCTCTGTAAAGGCTCGACCTCTCTAAGCCATTTACGTACAACTAAATAATCTTAATTGGACCCTTAAGAATTTCGGAATAATTTTTTTAAAAATACATTTTCGACCTTAAACATCTTTATCTTTAAAATCAAAATCGTGAAATTCAATTTCGAATCAAACTTTTGAAAACTTCAATAAAATAGAATAAAAGTCTCGATTGCTTATTCATTACCTAAGACCGTAGAAAAACTTTTTAAACAATCACTACGAAAACTAATAGTATAAGATTTTAACTCTAGAAGTTTAAAAACTCTAACTAAATAGTTTTCGTAAATAAAGGTTATATTTACTAAATATATATATAAATATAGCAGCGGATTTGAAATTTGAAATAAAGTTATGTAGTCGTTTTATATACATAACTTTAAACATAGTAATAAACAAACGTTTCAAAACATTACTTAACCGCAGAAACCTCCTTAACTCGGCAACATTCTCCATTGTCTTTCCAATCCTCCCGTGCCAGCTCGTATCCATCTATCAGTTAGGTTTGCAAGGGTTGCTTACCTACTGGGTCTACAACACAAATAATGTGAGCTTTTAGCACAGTAAGTACAACATATTAACCTCACAAGACAATTTTCATACAATGTGGGGAATTATTGAAAACTACAAGCTTTTCATGCGATGCAAGAAAAATGCTGAAAACTTTTTCTTTCGCGCTTTTCAAAATCGTTCTTTTCAATTCTCACTTTTCTTTCGCTTAAAATACATTTTATGGACCCTGTACCAATACCTTTGTGCACATACGTGAGGAGTCGGGGGGAGCGACTCGATCCGAGTTTTCCACACGTTTTTAGAGAAATTCAGTCTAATAGATCCCTAACTAGGCCGGATCTCCCCTAACTAGGCCGGAATAATCTCTACTTGTGAGAGGCTGGGTATGACACATAAAAACTTAAAACTTTTCTTTTCCAGAAAACTTCTCTTTAGAGCCTTTCTGAAAACAAGGCTCCACTACGTGTTTGCAAAAATCTTCAATATAAAAGATTTAGCTTTTATGCAAATAATTCGCATGTGAATGATGCAATGCACTGGAAACATCTTAATACATCAAATACATGCACATAATCCTTCATCGTATAACATAACATATGCAAACACGTCTCAAAGCAAAACAGACAATTCACTAACATTTATCACATAATCTCAGGTGTCTTTCAGGTGAGACGCATGTTCATATCAAAAATACTTTAAAGCGTTTGTGTTGTAGGTGAGGTTGTACTTACTGTTTTGCACGCTATAATCTAAACTTCTCGCTACTACGGAAAAGTTTGTTGTCCTGTTAAAAATACTCTTACATTAGAATATTTTCATCTCATTTTCCAATATCTCGTTAAACAAAATATAAACTTAATTTGTAAACTTTAATCGCTAATTTGACTATTTTTAAATTAGTATTTGTAGCTTTTATCTAAAAATTTATAATTTCCATTTAACTTATTTTTACACACTTCCGTCATAAACTTAAATTTCAACTTTTAAATTGATAAAAATTACTACTATTAGCTTTTATATCAATTGTATTATTTTGAACTAATTCCCCTAACTTAACACTAAAAATTATTAATTCTCCACTACTATATTTTTTTATTTACTCTCTTAATTTTATAAAAGCTTAGAGCCCACTTTTTTTTTCATCTACAAAACCCAATGGGCTTCAAGCCCATTTCCCATCTTTTTCCTTCCTTTCTCTCCTTTTTTTTTATTTTTTATTTTTTTATTTTTTTATTATATACTATCATTACAATAACTTAAAAGTAATACTATTTACTAAATATTTTTATCTATTTATTATTTTTTTCCTATATATTTTTTTTGTCAGCAACATATTAAAACATTAACTTTAATACTATATATATTTACAACTAATATGTGTGTATGGAGATGACCTTATGGTCATCTCCTTCATACTCCTCACCCGCGACACAAAAGCCCAGCACAGTTAGACCTTTGCCCAACTGACCACCTCGCCGCCAACCTACTCAGACTGCTCCGCCCGTGCCGGTTGCCTACCCGCTACCTACTCCAACCAACACCCAGCCACAACAAGCAGTGAAACCACCCGAGAAAATCGAGCCGTGAAACTCGGTCCGGGAGTGCAACTGCGGCCTGGCATCCGAGACCATCGTTGGTCTCGTCTCTTCGTTTCTGTCGCGATGGTATATACCACCATCAACGAGGTTTCCCGGAACGAAAACTCCATTTCTCCCTCTCTCTCTCTACTTTCTCTCTCTAGAAATGCAATCCAATCTCTGTTTTTTCCCGATTTTAAAGCTTTAAACTAGTTGGGTGTTGGTTAAACTTACCGAAGAACTTCGTTGAGCACCGAATACGCAAAGAAATCACCGTCCCGGCTTGTTTTTCGTCCAAACCTACGGCCACCCTTGCGTTTTCCCCTATTTTTTTTTTCTTTTCTGTTTTGGTTTCTCTCGGCCAAACCCTCACACTCTATCCCCAACTTTCTCAATTATTCATCTAACGCGTCACTAAAGTGGGATTTAAAATACAAACCAACTTAAAAATCGATGTGTTTATCGATTTGTTCGATATGTATATATACACAAATAGTTTTTTTTTTTTTTTTTTTAACATTTGTGTGTATATTCATTAACACACAATTTTTCTTTTTCTTTTTTTGGTTATAGGGTCGAGGCCCAATTGGATTTACGCACAAATTTTGGGCTTTTAAAGCCTATTTTGGCCATTTATTTCATTTTTGTACAAATTTCAGCATTAAACAAAAATAGTAATAATAATAATAATATTACCAATTTTTTTGTTCTAACAACTTCACTATACATTTATCTCAAATAGTATTTTTGAGATTTATTTATAATAATCACATTTTACGTAATTTTGAAATTTCAAAATACGTAATTCTTAACGTATAATTTCGCTTTATTATTGCCAAGAAAAATTTTCGGCAATAATAATTACTTTTTCAAAATTTCATCAATTTACATTAATATTCGTTAGTACGCATTTAATTTACTATCACTACAATTTTCTGAACATTTGTTTTTCATTAATTACTGTTAATTAATAATTAATTAATTACAGTAATACAGAATTAGAGAAGTCTAATTTTATCAGGGTTTACATTTAATGCTATATTATTTTCAAACATTTTGCTAAAAATTTCTATTTGCAGGAAACTTGATATCCTCGCATTTGAAATTATGATCATTGTGCTTAATAATGTAGTCAAGAATTTCGTCTTAGGAATTTTTTTGGCAAAGAACTTTGAATATTCATATTAATGACATGATTTGCCTATTGTTTAAATAATAACGAACCTTATCTATATTTCCAATCAATAAATTTTTAGAGATTTGCTAGTTTTTAAATAAAAAAAACGGTTAATTCTAGTACTTTTTTTTTCTTTCATGTGAGATTAATATATTCTAATAAGTTTGGGTAATTTGATGAAAAATACCTA
>WUAT03063495.1:0-13433 GCA_010015005.3 Ulmus americana
CGACTAGTTAGTCGATGGCCTCGCCATGATAGTCGAGCTTCGTATGTAAATCTCGACTAGTGATATTTGTTCCCTCGACTATCTAGTCGAGGGAACTGACAGCACTAGTCGCGATTGAAATGCGAAGCTTGACTATCTTGTCGAGGCTATCGACTAGCTAGTCGATGCCAAAATCCCGTTTTTGGTTCTTTCTGTGGCTGCACTCGACTATGATATATAACGCGCAACTAAACTAGTCTCGCCACAACAAAATTTAAGCTAAAAACTCGTCTTCCCCAATGAGTTCTTGCCCATTCGTTCTTTTTTTGGCCGGAATAAATCCATTTAACAATCCACAAATATTTATTCCAGGCAAATCTAAACCCTAAACATCATAATGCAAAACAAAACAATACATTAAATTAAATTTGGAAAATGGGTATAAGTTTACTTATTGGAGCTTGAGGGGCCGATTTTGGGACATTTTCTTCAACGTGGGTGGCGTTTAACTCTTCCACGAACTCCTCTACAATCCCCTTAGGATTGATTTCCGTTTGACTATAAGGAGCTACGACTTGATGTTCCGTTTCCGATTGAATAGGCGGCGGTGTGGGGGAGTTGGTCGGACCTTGGGTCCTTGTTTTAGTGGCCGTGTGAGATGGTTGAGTGATCAGTGGTGTTTGATCGATGGACATAGTAGAAGAAGAAGAAGAACAGTGAATGTGGATAAGAGGAGTGAAGAAGATGAATAGATCAGTTGGGTTGGGAATAAGAAGAAAGAATGAGGGAAGTTTGAATATGTTGACTTTTCTTATTTAGTTTTAATTTCAATTTTATTTTATTTAATTTTTTATTTAAGGTGGGCTTGTGGGGTTTTTTTTTGAGAAAAGTCCAATAAAAATAAATCAAAATTATTTTAGAGACTATTTCTAAAAAAATTCTCTATTGTGTTATTTTAGCAATTTTCTCTTATAAAATAAGTAATCGATGAAACTCATGCGGTGGTGTAGGTGCGTAACAATAATATTTGTGATTTCCTAAAATTGTTACAAAAGTCATTTAGTCATCATTTTTCCGATAATTTATTTCATATGTAGAACCAATGCCATTTCATTCAACCGTATATTCACATATGTAAGAGGCAGAGGAAAAAGAGCTAGTAGTTATGAAATGCAAAGTGGTTTAGCTAAGTGTGCTTATAGGATAAGTGTAATAGCAAGTCGATAAAGTAGGTTATATTATATGTATACTATCATATAGAGTGACAAGTTACTGTCCTTTAGGCAAGTAGTTTAGGTCCCATTATTTATTTATTTTTTCATAAGTAGAACCAATTTTATTTTAATGACGTCTATATATATATATATATATATACACACACACACACAAGAGGCAGATCAAGAGAAGTTATTATTTGAATATTATCATGTGGATGACATAGAAAAAGAGTACTGAAAATAAGTTAAGAATTGCGATGTTTAATAACACATCAGTAATTGAAGAAGTAGGGTCTAGTAATTTTTAATATCAATTAAGAATAGTAAAAGGAATTGGTGGGGGCAAAGATGAGATAACATTGCGTGAGGCACACCAAAAAAAATAAATAAATAAATAAAATAAAATAAAATAAAAATATCCTTTTTTAAAAATTTTACATGTAAATTTAAAATGAAAAAAATACAATGGGACTCTGTACCATTGCTATCATTTACAACTTATAATTATTGGATAATACTTTATATTTGAGTGTACAATTGATAATATTATAATTTAAATTCCAATAAAAAAAATGTTATAATTTGATTTATTTTGCATTTGATTAGTTATATTTTTATCTACAAAAATAAAACACTTATAGCCTTATAGGGTAATTATTTTTCAGTAAATACGATTTAGCATCCTTCATTCAAAAAAAAAAAAAAAAAAGTTTGTAAGAAATTTTAATTCTAAATGTAACTATTTTGAGAAAATAAACCTTAAACAACAGAAATTAATAAATTGTTATATGGTATTCCAATTTGATTACGTATTCGAATTTAACATTTATACTTCTATTGACTTAAAAAACATTTACATATATCTCTATCTTTAAAAATAAATAAATAAATAAAAATCAATCCCCTAAGGAAAAAAAAAATGAAATTAATCTCTTTCAAAATAAAAATAAAATAAAATTTAACAAGGGCCTAGAAACTTCTTTACTTTGTTTCACTCTCAGCAACCAAATTTCCTCTAATTTGGGGTCTTCTACTAGTCGGCAACTACAAGTTGCCTGCTTAAGTTTACAGCAAGTTTGGGTACCATAATTTAGATGAGAACTATTACTATTATTATTTTTATTCATACGATTGTTGTAATGGTTTGGAACTCAAGAAATCTCTTGACCAACATTATGTTCGGACAAACTCATATGAATAAGAGAATGAGTTTCAGACAAGCATTCCTTGAATGCAATGTAAGTGTGATAATTAAATCTTTCCTTCAAATCTACTTCTCTCTCTCATTAGCCAAATTTTTCTATATATATATGGGGAAACATAGAAACAGTAATTTTGATTGTGAGAAAATAATATATTAATATATTTGTATTCGAGTAAATAAAAGAAGTAAAGAACAAGTAATGTCCACCACCATCTCAATTCAAACATCGTTTGTTGGTTAATATTATTTATTATTAACTTTGATAATATATTAATATATTCAAGTAACAAAAATAAAAAACTCTTTCTCGCTCGTGGAAAGTTTGAAAAGCTAATTAGTTACGGTATGATTGGTATCCCACCAACAGTTCACTTGCAGTATAAGGGCAAATCTTAATCCACATTAATTAATATAAAATAATCATTTGAATATATTATTCTTATTGTTAAGACGGATAGTAGAATAGAAAATTTATTTGGAAAAAGACATTAAAAAGAAAAATTTTGGAATTCTTATTAATTCTTGAAGAAACACAAGAAATGAAGTTGAATTTTAATCACTTGAAATATAATAAATGTTTTGCTCTATTTATAGTCAAAGACTTTGGAATATAAACAATATAAAATATTGTAGAGTCTTAAATCTACGATTAGATTTATTAGAGCACCAGTAACTTGTGAACCAAAAACAAGAAAATAAATGAGCAAGACAACCTTGATATCGAGGTAGTGCGCGTCACTCCGACGCCCAAATTAGTTCGTGGTATAAATAGAGCAAAAATATATAATTGACAAAAAGAATATTAGAGTGAGAATTTTTATACCGATCTAAATAGAAGCAACAAAAATTTCGTTTTGAAATGGAATTATCATGGAGCTCAGAGTATGTATGATCGAAGTAGAGATGGTCAGAGTGTGGTGGACTAGTGATGGTGAAAGGTGAAACTTGAGTTCTTAAGAGCTTTTTCTATTGATGATATGAATATCATAAAGCATGATAGCCTTTGTGAAGGACTTTTACTCCTTTTTATAGGGTTTTGGAACTTTTCGTTGAAGTCCCAGTTGTACTCCACTTGATTCGGAAACAACCCAAGAATCTCGTTCATGTGGTTAAACGGTTACTAAATGAGTCAAAATAGTTGAAAATATATTGGAGAACGATTCTTTGAACTTCGAAGGTATTCTGTACGGAGTTTATGACTATATCTGTTCAGTTTTGGTTGAACCATGATTTATCTTTTCTGAGCTGATACTTTTGCTCGGATCAACAATAGAATTTCGTGCAAAAGACGTTTCAAACGGAATGTTTCCATGTGAGGCTAGTTTAAATGAGCTTGGTTTCGAGGCCCATCTTCGTAGTGGGAATTTTGACCCTAACAGTTAACCTCACATCTTTGGGTTTGGGTCTGAGCCAAGCCCAAAGATGGATTGTTTTTCTCCGTGCGCCAATTTTCGCATGAAAAAATCTAATTCTTAGGGCGGGAATGATGACGATTTCTTGATCTAGGCAGGAATCTTTTCAGCTACGTGTCACTCATCAACTGGCAAAAGCGGAAAGGACAGCTTTCTCATGGGGAATTGAGCCAGTCTATCCTGATTGCCGACGCGCGGAAAAAAGGGAAAAAGAGGGTTTTTAAATCCATTTGGCCAAGTTTCTTCCATTGTTGCTTCTTTTTCGAGAGCTTCCATCTTCTTTCTCTTTCGTTATTCACTCCGTCACCGTTGTTTTCCTCTGTTTATCTTCTTTGGCATTGCCACCTTGCTTCTTACAGGTTGACTACTTTCTTCATTTTCTTTGTTTTTGCTTCATTCTTACTTTGTTTAGATTGGATATTACAACATTTTGAATCATTTGCAAACATATTTGTTGGTTTTTCATTTTTAATTTGAAACGTACTTTTTAGGAGAAAGATAGTGTAAAACAACTACAATCTATGAAAGAAAAGCGATTTATTTGTTCATGGAGATATACTTTAGAAAGCAATGTTTTAGGTGAAAAAAACAAGGAATGGATAGCAAAAATAGTTTGCTTCGTTTTTTTAGTTTCTGGAAAAAATATGGGTTTGAGTTTTGAATGTTCATCTTTTGGTCAAAAACGCAAAAAAATGAAAATAAAAAAATTGTTTTCAACAAAGGAAATTAAATAAAAAGATAGTACCTTAATTTGTATCTAATTAATCCATGCGATACATTCCGTGTAGATTTAGTGTTTGTTGAAAGATGGAAGGTGTTCCCGAAGGTTTTCGTCTGGAGGACTGGATGGATATGCCTATGGAGGTAGGTACAGATGTGATATTGCCTTCGAGGGTTACAAACATTCCTAAAGCATCAACTGCTCTGATTGTTAACATGGGGGAAGATGAATCATCCGTCCCTGAGGCAAGCCAACTTGAGCGTCCGATTAAAGCCCAACTGGTCGCTAGTACGAGCGTTCCATCTCAACCGACATATTTTTTGCCGTCATTCATCAAATCTAGGCTAATCAGAACAAATTTAGAAAGGATTAGGACTATATTTGGTATTTCGGACGAATACCAAATGAGAGTTGTAAGCCCCAGGGAGCGAGCAGATTGGAGATCTCCTAGGTAGGTTTGTTTTTATGAGGTGGCTTTTATAGTGGGTTTTAGGTTTCCATTCCCAAAGATCTTGAGGGATTTTTTTGCTTATTTTGGGATTAGCCCTAGTCAGGTCCTTCCGAACGTCTGGAGGACTCTTTTGTCACTGTTAGTACTAACAAAGAGCTCGGACATAGACTTTGAGCTTGCTAACCTGTTATTCTCCTATTAAGGAGCATAACTTAGAGAAAGGTCGGTACACTTTGTACATAAGGAAAGGACGTCAACACTTAATCACCGAACTATCTACCTTGGATAAGGCCTAGAAAAATAATTTCTTCTTTATTTCAGACGATTACTTAGGAAACAGATAAGAGGAGCCTCAAGTTCCATTTGCTTGGAAAAAGCGGGTAATAAAAAGAACATTTTAGTTTCTTTGAGCTGTTATTTTACTAAGATTTATTTATTTCCCTTTCGTAGGTTCTAGGGAACTGCTGAATTCTCCTAACTTTTGCGAGCGTACGGAGAAAATTTTGAAAATCGAGGTTGCACTTCATTCTTTCAAATATCTTCTTACTCCCAACAACTTCCTTCAAACGGGTTTATAGAGAGAGTAAGGTACGCTCTTTGTCGAATTACTTTTTGTTCGGTGAAGCTTATCCTGCATTTTTCCTGAAGGTACAAGCCTTCTTATTTCTTTATCTGATTCTGAGCGGAAATTGGCAGAAATTCAGCTTCAACAAATTGAAAAAATGGTTAATACGGAAGAAGCTTTGAAACATATGGAGGATAGGGTGAAGAAAAGGAAAATGACCAAGCCTTCATCTGTTTCAGTGGTGTCCCCCTTTTCAAGTCTCTCTAGACGTGGGGAAAAAAGGAAGGATCTTGAGCTAGGTTCGAGATCGACTAAGGAGCCGCAGAGGAGGAGGAGAAAAATTCAAATTGCTGAGGAGACTGAGGCTGTGTCAGTCCGATTCCCTCCTAAACCATCTATCCACTCGGAGCCTGAGGCATTTGTTCAAGTGTTTCCCCAGCTTGTGTTCGAGGATGATCAAGTTGAATTTGAGAAGCAGGGGGAGATTAGTATTATTTCCATTGAGGTAATTGATTTTTGCATTCTATTTGGTGTGAATAATCTGTTTGAGAGTTTTGACATTTAGATATTTTTTAGGTTATGACGTCTTTTAGCTGGCTAAAGGATAAGTGGGAGGCTTCTACTCGAAAGGTTACAGAGGCGGTACAGGCATATAATGATATCACATGTAAATATAACGAGCTTAAAACCGCCTCCGAACTGATGAAGAGTGAGAACGCTCGTCTCACGAAGAAATTGAAAGAGTCAGAGGCAACTATCTCTGTACCAGAGGCTAAGTTAAAAAAGGTTGAACAAAAAGCCAAATACTATGAAGATAAATCTACAAGTATTGAAATGTTTACAACCATTAAAGTCCTTCTGGAGATGGTGAAGGAGTTCATTGAAGGTAAAACTTCTTCTTGGAATCTTGAGGCAAAGTTCAAGTCTTAGGAGAAAATGAAGACTCTCTACTTAGAGTCTGAGGAAGAGGAAGATGAACTCATGACGATTGCTTCTGTTGAACAAACTAAGCTGAGTAGGGAGAAAGGTGGGGCATCTACTTCTAGAGCGGGGTTGAAGAGGAGGTTGTTGTTGAAGATGCTGCTGAGTAAAGCCCCTTTGTTTTTCTTTTTATTTCATCATTCGAACAATCTAGTGTTTTGGAGTTTGTAAATATTCTGACAATATGTCAATCCGTTCGGGCAAAAACTTTTTTTTTTAATTTTTAAAGCTCGTACGTATTTTGGTTTGATTAAAACACATATTTAGTTTGTTGAATCTAATGGGAATGTATTATAAAATATTCTAAAAATTTAACACAGTTATTAAAATGTGGTAAAATGTAACTTATGAAAGAGAAAATTTGCTTCATAAAAGAGTTTTGTAAAATGTAATAAAATGTAACTTATAAAAGAGAGATTTCAACTCATAAAAGAGAGATTTCAACTCATAAAAGAATTACTAAAACTTTGATAAAATTGTTTGTGATTATAGAAAACATGTAGGGTTGAAATGTTGCATTCGCTGCATACTTGTAATTTTGCGTTTAAAAATTGCTACGAATTTCTCTTTCGAAGTTAATTATGTCTAGATTTTATTTTCCCCCCAATTCGAACGAAGTGTTAGGTACATTTGGATCAAAAACTGATTTCTTGTTTGGCAAATGCATTCCAACTAACCTTGGTTTGGGAAATAGGTGGACACTATGGTCGTTGCCTATTGTATACCTTGGCGTCCCAAGGGTTTTCTTCTGAAATCCGACTAACCTTTTTGGGTTAAAGTCGAACCTCAGGAATCAAAGCAATGTGTATTTTGAAGTTGTATAAAGGGAACAGGCTTCCGTAGGGCCGTGGAGTATTCTGAGGTGGCCCATTTTCAAGTATGTCATTTATAGGAAAGGGTGGAGACATACCTTAGCGTGTCTACCTTGGTTGATGTGTATACACGTAAATGCTTATTTTTCCAAATCGCTTTTAGATTTGTCATCTAGTCTTTGACAGTCCTACGTCAAAAGGAGAGGCTTGGGGTTGGTCGTTGGCTCCGATGCTTAAGTCAATACGAGTATATAAGAAAGAGAGTTTTGAAATGTATAAAAAAGATAAGAGGAAAGAGAATTCAAACATAATATTGGTGAAGATGTATGGCGTTCCACCTATTGTTGATGTGTTTTCCATCTGGATACTGTAATTTGTAAGCTCCATTACCGATTATTCGAGTGATTTCATACGGTCCTTCCCAGTTTGCTCCCAATTTTCATGCGCCACTCTCTTTCGTATTATGAAAAAATTTCCTGAGTACCCAGTCACCAACTTGAAAGGTTCGTGTTCAGACACTTTTGTTGTAATATTTAGCCGCTTGTTATTTGTATGAAGCAATCCAAGCGGCTGCTTCTTTGCGTTTCTTATATATTGTATCTTGAGCATTTCATTATCTTGCTCCTCCGAGGAAAATTGGTATTGTGCGGTTGGGACGCTTGTTTTGACTGGGATGATTACTTTTGATCCATACGCCAAAGAGAATAGAGTAGCTCTTGTCGAAATTCGTGCGGTTGTTCTGTAAGACCACAAAATACCGGAAGTTCATCTGCACATCTTCCTTTTGCCTTTTCGAGTCATTTTCTGAGCGTGTTAACTATTTTTTTGTTCGTTGATTCGGCTTGGCCATTTGTTTAGGGGTGTCTTGGTGTCGCAAAGCTGAGTTTAATGTTCCATTTAGCGCAGAAATCTTGGAAACCGAAACTTATGAATTGTGGCGACCTAGGTTTTTAACAGTTTAATTAACTCTCTTAAATATGGTTTAAAACTAAAATTTCAGGGAAATTTTATTTTTTTAAAAAACTTAGTGCCTCTTTGGTTGAGTATTTGAAATATCTAACTAGTATTTCAAATACCCTAACCAAACATGTAAGACTATTTGAAATATCAAATACCCTACTTTGGTGTTATTCCAAAAACTCTATCTCTCTCCCCAAGACATCTATTTACTACTTTTTAATAAAATATTACTTCTCTCCGCTACTTTTTAATAAAATATTATATCCCTTAATCACCTTTTTAATAAAATATTATTTCTTTCCACCACATTTTTAATAAAATATTACATTTCTCCACCACCTTACAATTTTTTAATAAAATATTACATCTCTCCACCACTCACTACTTTTTAATAAAATATTATCTTTCTCTATCACCTTTTTAATAAAATATTACATCTCTTCACTACTTTTTTAATAAAATATTACCTCTCTATTATCTTTTTAATAAAATATTACCTCTCTCCACCACCTTTTAAATGAAATATTATCTCTCTTAATTACCTTTTTAATAAAATATTACTTCTTTCCATCACTTTTTAAATAAAATATTATTTTTTCTATTATATTATTATTAAATTCTCACTTTTTACAAATACTCTGTTTAGAATAATCTGAACCAAATACTAATTCAATTTCAAATACTCGGTTTAGAATATTTTGAGTCAAACAAAATCATTACTTCAAATACCCTACTTTAAATATTCTATTTCAAATACTACCAAATAACCAAACATGCCCTTATACATTCCAGAAAGATTGCCATTTGTAAAATTGGAACATTCGAAAACTTAGCTGCTTTGAAAACCAAGTAGTCCACAGATTTTGTTTAAAACTCATATCTTGATTAGGTCGTCAAAACTTTGTGCATATCTAAAATATATTTTCCTTACTGAGAATCAAGATTTAAAATGTTGTTCTAAGGTAAATCATATTTCTAGAAAATGAAAACTGACAATCATAAAAGTAAAACAAATAAAAGGTTTTAGAAAACAGTTGCTGGTAAATTATAGTTTACCAGACTAATAATTAAAAGATAAGCCTCCAGAAAGAATATTTACAAGCTAAATCCATAATAAGAAAAGTACAACACAAAACATATATTTAAACAGTTTATAAAAAGTAGATAAATTCCTTATGCCATGTGCGGAATGTGTGTGCATGGTCAGGTTATCCATTATCACTTTCCGGAAGCCAATCACATGTACATACCATTCATATATCAAAGATATGCTTACCCTCAGTACTTATAACACGAACGTAAGTCGTGAGGCAAAGCCCAACAAGTACAAACATATATCACAAAACTGGCACAATACATTCAATAAGCACATACATATATAACACTGATGATAATGTCATGATTCATGGATACAATGCCTATTAAATACAGACTTCTATACATTTCAATTTATTGTAGTCTAGACTCTTATAGTGAATGTTATCTAGACTCGAGCCTTTGTGTACGTACCAAGCATGCTGCCATCGGAGGGTGCCAGGGGAGCTACCAAGGTCCAACACTAGTCTTCTAGCTGAAAACATTCCACGATTGTCCTCTAACGTAAGATCATGAGTGAGGAAGGAATGTCCCATAAGATGGGATAGTACGACACACCTAAATTCATTTTAATCATTGTATCTTTATACCATAACTTATAATCTCCTTATTGGCTTTATTAAACTAATGCATTATATATAATCATATTGAGATCTTTTTGACAGTTATATTCTTAAATGCGTGAAACTATCCTGTAATTTATAGCTTATGATAAATGTTCAGACATACATAATAATCAGATGCGGTGTACATAATCATATAGGCTCATAATATGGATAAACAACCAGATAATCCAAAACAGCACAACATAGCATCAGTTAATCCATCAGATATATCAGACAGCATAACATAGCATCAGATAATCACAGATAATTAGAAATACACTTATTGAATACATTGCACATATTATTTTTGAAAAATCCTTTGTTATATGCTATAGGTGAGATCTGTACTTACGAATTTGCTTAGTTCTTCTTGTGTAAGTAATTGACCTAACGATCTCCACCTATAATCAGAACATTATAACTTAAAAAATCTTATACTGAATAAGGTTTGGAGAATGATTTTTCATGCAAGATAGAATTTGCGACTTAAGTTGCCAGAAATGTAGAATTTTAGCTTGTTGGAAATTTAAAATCATAATTTAATAAAATTTTGAAGAAAAGCTCAAAATATATGGAAAAGGATTGAAATGTCTACAGATTTAAGTTTGGAAGAATAACTTTTATATAAGTTCATAAAAACTCGAAAATAACGATTTTTCCCAAAATCCCAATTAATTCTTAATCAAACCCTAAATTTATTTAAGTTCCACCAATTCAAAATTTGGGCTTGAAATAAAGCTTTAATCATAAAAATGTTAAGTTTTCATAAATTAAAACCCATAATCAAATTTTACAATTTCTTAACCGAAATCAATTTTCTTCGAGTAACCTGTGTTTAAACCTTTATATTTCGAAATCCATAATTCCTTAAAAAATTTAAAATTCTACCATATAAAACTAGACATTCCAAGCTTTCCAACAAGTTAAAATTTATCTAAATCAAAGTTCGATAGGTTTGTCAAAACCCTAATACAATCTAGATTATCGAAACAGCCTAAAAATCTTATTTGCATGCTTAAATAGTTTTAAACTTAAAATTCTCTGCATGCAACAATTCCATCAATTTAACACAATCTATGTATTTCCAAAGTTCAAATTAGAAAATTCAAGGCATAATGAATAGGAAATTTTTACCAAGAATTGTTTGAATAAAATTCAAACTTAAGAACAATTCAAACTTGTTCTGTTCTTCATTTTCTTGGAAAAACACTTGAGTTTGTAGATGAATTTTGAAGAATACTTGAGGGTTATGGGTTTCTGTTCTTTCTTTGTTGAGAAAGGAGAGAAAATGAGTGAATTGTGAGAATTGGTTGGAACATGACCTCTTCAGAAAGATTTTCCCTTCGTCAAAACCAATGCTCACCGCCTCATTTGCTTAGTGGGGTTTGAGGTGTTTAACATGCAATGCCTCATGATTCCTCTTGTGGACACCTGGCCAGAGGATACTTCTCTTACAAATACCTGGCCCTAGGGATTTTCCATGCCTAGACACCTGGCCATTTAGGTGTCATCACAAGGTGATTATCAATTCTAGAAGATGGTTGATTCGGTTGGGGCATGTTGGCATAGGTAGTAGGTAGAGCCCGAGCAAACCAAGGTATGCACACTACGCATAGAAAAGTGCAACCTGATCATATGCGATCACCCTTGATGAATGATATGGGAAGTAGGGGTCTACACTCTACACATGGTCGAGTGCAGACCTAGTCAAACATAGATGGCTTAGGAAGATGAAATGGGTCTACATAAGGTTGCATGCAAACTTTAACATAGATGGATGGGTTCGACATGAATTTCATGCATGGTTGCATGCGGACTTAGGGTCTACGCATGGTCATATGTGGACTTGGGGTATACTCATGGTCGTATACGGACTAGAGGTCTATGCATGGTCGTATGCTGATTAGGAGTCTAAGCATTGTTGTATGGCAACTAGGAGTCTACGCATTGTCATATGTGGACTAGGAGTGAATCCAAGTGTACCAAGGAGAGCTTGCACTCTACACATGGTCGAATATACACCATGTAGTGTGTGGGAGGTTGTACTCGAGTAGCCTTGGTGTCGAGGTTGACCAGCACTCTACACTTGGTTGAATCTGGGCAAGTTGGCGATCTACCAAGTAGGCACTTTGTGAACCAATTATCTTAAAATCCATGTCCCTCCCTTTGAATTGATTTTGCCTATACTACGACTATGGCATGCCATCCATGTCTTGTATAGAGGCAACGACTTACAAGCTCTAACTGTTGAGGAATTGTTGCTTGTAGAGGAGATAATGAGTGGGAAGTTTTCATTCCCTTCAGTGAATGAGGCTCTCAAGCAAAGGACGAGTGAGAAAAAGAAACGGGCGCTGCTTGACACATCGGTTGTGGATGACCACCTTGCTGTGGTTTTGAGTGCACCTATGGTTTCGAGTTAGTCGTCCCCAGCTAAGTCCTCAAAAAAGACTAAGTCAAGTGAGGAAGAGGATTATGTGAGAATTGATCTTCCATCCACTAAATTGGCCTACTCAGATCCCTCCTTCTTAAAGAATGTGGCTGACTCACTGCTTTTCCTAGCCGATTACAAAAGGTTTACAGACATTGGGCATGTCTAGACGGCCAAGTAGAGCCTCGCCCACGTCTACCAGGTAATATATGTTGCTTTGTTGGATTGCTATAAGTTGAAATATATTACAAGTATTGAACTTATGTTTGTTTGTCTTGCGCAGGGCATGTCAGGTCTACTTGGCTTGAGAAAGCAAATGACCTCTCAAGAAAAGAGGAACAATGAGCTGGCTGCTTCCAACACTAGCTTGATGAAGCAAGCATCTGAATTCCAGGCTCAGTAGGTTGAGCTGAAGGCGAGGAATGCCAAGCTGGAGTTGAGGTATGCCTCTTTGGAGAGTGAACTTTCTACCTCAAAGGTGGCATAATAGGCAGCCAAGGCCGAGGTGGAGGCTACTCTAGAATAGATGAAGTTCATGGCCATAGATGCGATGCTACATGCTAGTGCTAAACTCATGTCGAATGGGATCCAAACTTTGAATTAGCATCTGGAAGGAGAGAGAGGCCGAGCTAGCTAGAGTGGAGGAGATTCCAAGGGTAATCAAGCCTGAGAAAGAGGCTGAGGCGAAGAGCAGGGGGCGACCAAGGTGGTTGAGAACTCTGGTGAGCCTTATTAGGAGGACATCGCTGCCGATGAGTGGGATGCCAAGCCAACTGAGGGTTTAGGTCAAGAGGAGCCCACTCAAGAGTAGACTGTTATATTTGTACCTTCTTTTGTTTTTGATGTAGTTGAACTTTATAACTGGTATTCTTTTGATGGCGTATGCCAATTTATTGTACATATAACAGGGCCTCGTGGAGGCTTTATTTATGTAGTATGCAACTTGAGGGGTTGGTCCCTTTTTTGACTCAAACTTAGCCTCATGGAAGTCTCATTTATGTAT
>WUAT03063606.1:0-13429 GCA_010015005.3 Ulmus americana
AATTAATAAATTGTGTAATTTTAATAACAAAATTCTTGTTTCAATTACGCAATTTAACATAAAATTCTATAACAGTTACGTACAACGTGAAAACGAATTTAACTTTCTTATAAACTGTTATAACATAAATCGTAATTAAACCATGAAATTAGCAAAATCACGGTTAATTAGGAACTCCCTCACAAAACACCGAAGCTCTAAACACTTATTTTATTTTTTCCTTTTTCTTGTTTTCTTGTCCTCTCTTATTTCTTCTAAAGTGCTCTTGCACATCTTTAGATCTGAAAACCCGACCAAAGCCCTAAGAACTACCATAGCCAAGGGAGGTGAGAAAAGTTACAGAGCTCCTTCGATTATTTCCATCTCCTACAAATCCCTTTTGAAACCATAACCAGTTAAGCGCCACCCTTCTCTTCCCCATCTCCCTACCCGCATCAGACCCATCTCAGTCGTCCATTCCACTGACCCATCCAAGTCCTCAAAATCATCCTCCCCATCGACATTGATCCCCTCCCAAGCTAGAAGACAAAGAAGGTCCTCCATCTTCGCGAATACCCACAAGAGCTTGAGCTCAAATCAATCCTCAAAACCCTTGAATCATTCTCACCAATTGTGTTCGCCAGTGATGCTAGAAGCCTCAGGGAAAAGCTTGGTCAAGCTACCATGGGAAGGGCATTTCTGCTTCAAGGAGGAGATTGCGCCCAGAGCTCTAGATGAGTATTCGGTGGAGAATAGATTACTTTATTTTATTTTATTTTTGGTGGAATTATGCTTATGATAGTTTGAATTTCTATTCTTTTCATTTTTTATTTTTAATTATTTAATATACATAAAAATATATATATTGGTTTAAATAGTTTGTGGAATTGTGCTTATGAGAGTTTGAATTTCTATTCTTTTCATTTTTATTTATTTTTAATTTTTAATTTAAGAGAAATCCAATCAGATACCATCACATATAGTGCCCTTTTCAAGTTGTTAGATGAAGAGTGTAAGCAACAAGCAGCTGAGTATCTCGAGAACCGAGTTCTAGCTGGTGAAGAAAGTTCTAAGACTGGAAAGTGTTTTGGTTTTCTAAGATGAATTCACCTATTCCAACTGGAACTAGAAGCCCTTCCATCATCAAATATTCAATTTCTTGTTGATGACAATGTAAGGCTTATTTTCCTTAGATCTCTCATTTGTTAATTTCCCTTGATTCTTTGTCTTGTGCTAGTGCCTTTCCTATTCTTGTCACATATGGCTGTGAAGGTGCTGCTAATGATTAAAGTTAAGGAAACCTGAAAGGTTGGTGATATTTATCTCATTTTTGGGCTGAGTATACTGATTTATTCTTGAAAGAAGCCAACCATAATTGTGAAGAGTCAATATAGAGTCATGCAATTTGTTCAATCTTATAACAGTTTTTTAGGATGGAATAGAGAATAGAGGAAAGAGGGTATGAGGCAATTTTCCTGCCCTTTTTGTATGATTGCATTAGATTTTGATGCACGTTCCTATAGCTTCTTGCACAATTGCAAACACAACTAAATTGGAAGTGAAGATTAGCATTGTTCTTGATCAAAACGTTTCCATTGTCATCCTTTAGTCTCTTTCATTTTGATAGACTTGACTAGAATTTGAAAAACATTGCAATTTCTAAAGTGATGAAGGAGAGGAGAGGAACATTTGGTTTACTGCCTTGATTCTAAGGACCAAGGTTGTATATGAAATTGCTTTAACTTGGTTCTATATGGATCAACATGTCTTATATATCTTCATCTCAAACCATCTTAGAGCCCTTTAAAAGTAACATAATATGATTTTGTACAAGGTTAAAAAAAAAAAAAATTCATGTTATTTTGGCTTTATGAGAAAGTATGTCCATTGCCTTCTTCTTCTTCTTCTTCTTCTTCTTCTTCTTCTTCTTCTTTTATTTTGACATTCCATGATTTGAGATAAAAGGTAACTTGTTTGAGTCCAAAGATTTCAAATCTCAAATTGTCCAATTTGTTTTTCTCATCTAAGGAGTGTTGTTTCAATAGAAGAAGGTGATTGTTCTTTTGTGTTAATTTTCTGCAGATTTTTGATATTGTTGCCAACAACAGGTGCTCTTTTTATCTTTATATATATATTTGTTGATCTAATATGATGAGCATTTGGCTTATTAATTAGCATGTTGTTTTGTGACAATAATTTGAAAATTCAAATTTTTTTGTAAAAATTATATATTGTTGTATTGACATAAACTTAATATGCATATTCTATAGCTTCTTGTCTTCTGGCATATCCTCTAGTATGGGTCCATTTTATGCTTACGGAGGAGTCAGGACTGTAGAATTGAGCAACATTTTTATACCTATTTGTGGATGCTTTTCTAATGTGTTATTTTCTTCTATTGCTATCTAACCTGATGTCATTGATTTGAGTGACTGCCACTACATGCAAGAGCAAGGCTAGGGGATGTTTTTTTTCATCAGTTACCACATGCTTTGGGTAATTTTTTGATTGGATAACATTTATTGTGCCCACATTACCTAATTTTAGTTATATCAAACTTTCCACTAAATATTATTTATAAGAGATCCTAAATCCGTACTAATTTCTTTCTAATAGCCTTGTGAATTCTATTCAGGGCATGTTTAGTTTCTATTTTTCTATTACTTTGGCCAGCTTAAAATTCAGATTTCCTTATTTGCTGCTTTAATATGTTAAAATCTCGAAGTTTGGAAATCAAGAAAGGTTATTTGATATATTCATCTATAAATATTTTAAAAATCTAAGTCTACACTTGGAAGAAAAATTGTTAAATTGCAAGGTTTGCTACATTTTTCTATTAGTTCTCAAAATGCTAAGTATCCCTCCCCTTACAGAAAATGAAGTAAAGAAGTAGAAGAAAATTTCTAGTGATAAAATTTTATTTATTATTTTATATACTAATCCAAATAAGTAAGCCTTTATCCTAGAAATATTTGGGGTCAAGCTATGTTAGTTTTATGAACTACTCATAATTGGGTTCTCGACATAAATTTTTCTCTGCCAATCTTCCCTTTTTCTTTTTTCTTTTTTTTGCAGTGGGAAAGAGGCTCTTGACTACTTTTAATAAAGACTGGACATTGTTAGGTACAGTAAGATAGTTACAAAGGAAGAAAGTTAGACTATCTAAGTTTCTATTTGTACTTTTTGTTACATATAGTTAACATTGGCACTTGGGGAAACTTCTTGCATGTTTATTATATTTGAATATAAGAAGCATTAGAATGTTGTAATGTAGTTTATGCTTCTTGAACTAAAGTGGATAACATGTTTGCTAGAAGAAGTTATATCTGAAGAAGTTCTTCTCTCAAAGTATCTTGTGATTTGTGAGCCACTTTAAAGCCTCCCATGACTATATATATCATGATTATGTTAGGTTTATGGTTGTATGTACCAATCATAAGGATGCTAACCAACAGATAGGATTCAAAACTTTTTGCAGTTGATGCATATTATATGGTGTGGTTGTGTAACAATGTATTTGGCTTGCATTTTTTTTTAGGTATTCCCAAGCAAGAGTTACAGTAAAGAGGACATTGACATTGTCAGGAATGAGTTTGCTTCACATTTGCAGCTTCTTAAGTAATTGGTATTTGGTATAAGCTTCAAGTTTTAGGGTAGGAACTTTTTCATTTTGCAAGACTTTGCTACTGTTGAATTATGCTACATGAATAAGGCTAACTTTTGTATTGTAGGAATTATGCTACATGAATTAGCCTAAATTTTGTATTGTCAAGAATTATGCTATATGAACTTGCTAAATTATATTTGGGATTAATATTAATATTTTATGCTTTTAAATACACCAGTGATATTACAACTAAAACATTTTCAAGGTATAAGTGTTGGAACGTAATCTTAAAAACAAGCTTTTGAATTTAGAAAAAAAAACGAAGTAGAAGAACAAAAAATTACAACGCTTTAAAGACTAAAAACGTTGTCTTATTCAAATATTTGACATCACTTTGAAATATAATAATTTTTTGAAGCCCTATAAACAAAGCTCTATAACGGTTGTTATATAAGTATAACGACATCGCTTTAAAATGAAGCATTCCACAACACTTAATAAGAGCTATAAACCACCTATGTCTTTCTCTACAGCTGAGTAGACAACGCATGGAAAATCGTTGTTGTTTTCGGTTTACAACACTTATTACGCATTTTAAAAGACCAAATTTGTTGTAGTAAGGGCTAGACATTGTCTTTCCATAAGGGAGTAATTATGCTATGTCCCTCTCATTAACCTGCTTAAGTAATAAACTAGTTCATCTGTCCCTTCTCTTTCTTGAGCGACCAACGCCCCAAGAGATCTTTTTGTTACGGCTATGTATAGTAAAAATGGTTCTCCGGGTACCAAAGGTATCATCAGCTGAGGAGTGGTTAAAAATTCCTTGATTCTGATTAGGTCTTTCACACATTCTTCATCCTGCTGAAACATGACTCCCTTCTTTAATAATTTCATCATCGGATTTGTAAGCTCGTCCAATCTTGGTATGAATCTTCGCAAGTAAGAAATTCTCCTAATAAGTCTTTGCGACTGATCCTGGGTAGTAGGCAAGGGCATTTCCTTAACAACCATTGCTTTAGCTTTTTCTACTATATACCATCACGATGAACTATTACACCCAAAAACTTTCCCATATTCACAGCGAAGGCACATTTCTTGGGATTCATTTTTAACTTGTATTTATGGAATCACTCAAAAAATTTCGACAAGTGAGTAATTTGGTCGGTTGCTCTTTTAGATTTGACCACTAGGTCATCCACAATCTTCAAAAAAATCATGAATCATGTCATGAAAATTCGCTATCATGGCTCTCTAGTATGTCGCTCGTGCATTTTTCAATCCAAAGGGCATAACTACGTAATTAAAGTTTCCGAATGATGTTCTAAAGGCAGTCTTCTCTGCATCTTCTTGTGCTATGTGTATTTGATTGTATTCATATGTGTATTTGATTGTATTCATTGAAATCGTCCATAAAGGAGAAAAAAATTCATTCCTAGCAATGGCATCTACTAGTGTATCAATGTTTGGCAAAGGAAACTCATCCTTTGGGCATGCCCGGTTTAGATCCCTGTAATCTACTTAGCATTGTATTCTTTCACTTTTTTTTTCCACTGGTACTATGTTGGAGAGCCATTGGAGGTGTTTGCAGGGGCATATAAATCCTTCCTCAAGAATATTTTCCACCTCGATTTTGAATTGCAGCTTGTATGGGAAAAAAACCATCATACTACTCTTGGGTTCTATGTCACGGCCCAGTCACATGGGTTCAATGTCACACAGCCCATTTGTAATGACTCCATGCCACAGCCCATTTTGGCTTCCATAACCTGGCCCATTGGCTCTATTGCATGGCCAAGTCATTATGACCTTTCATGTCACATCCATAACCCTTCACCAAAGGGGGCTATGACAATTACATAACATTTATAGCCAACATAATGGCCCATGATGCCTCATTATGGCCATCAGCATAACTTCTGACTCTACATTATGTAGAGTCATGACTAGTCCCATTTAATGAGTGTAACTGCTGAGACACTTCACATTACCCCATTAAGAGCCAACATTACTCCCCCATCTCCTATAAATACTAAGGTCGACCACCTTAAAAGGGATCCCGAAATCTTATCTTTGGCATTCCTATTTTCCTCTTGGAGCTCTCCAATTTCTCCTTCTCCACAATTGGTACCAACAAATTCCTGATATTCTCCCTCACATATTTCCTCGCCAAAGCACACCGCCACCAAAGTTACAAGTTCTAGCTTGCCTACTGCCTTCACCACACCTAAATATCCCAGTTACAGTAACATTGTTCCATCTTTACATATTCTCTTGGATCTTATTCTCTATTTCGTTCGCTAATTTGATCATCAAAGATCATTTGGCCGACTCCCCCCGGTGTCAAGGACTTCACATTCATATCTAATTTCTCTGTCAAACAAGTCCAACAGGTTGCCAGTGGCCTCAAACACACAAGATTCAATTATAAAATTCTACAGTCTACAATTTTTCACCCAACATGGGGCCTCGACAATTCATCTTCTAATATCGAACTTATTCCATGGCAGAGAACATAGATACTCAACCCATCAACAACCTCACGACTCAAATTGCCCCCTTGACCGCTCAGGTCCAAGAGATTTCCAACCATTTCATGGCTTTGGAGGATAGGAACACGACTCTACGCGTTGAGAATAAAACAACTCTCAGCTATTGAGTTCACTCCCTAGCAAAGTCATTACTCCAGGTTCTAGGTAATGATTCCTTCGATGCAACCCCTCTTGACTGTAGAGCTCATTGAATCAGCCAACTGCCCCTTGATCTACCATTATCAACGGTTCTGTGTCCGTTCCTGTAAGTTCCATGGTCAACCTCACCATGTCTCAAGCCTGGTAAGCAGGTTTCTTTGCTCTCCATGCTACAATGAACCCGTTCGTCCAATTGACTTCTTTGCCTCCATTCTAGTTGGTGCCCACCTTCGAATTCTGGACTCCAATCTACCCATTGATTCAATCAATGGCTAGACCAGTCTACCAGCCTCTACCACCTTTCACCAGTGCCTTCAGCTTAACTCTACACCTAACGTCAAGTGGGGAAACACTGCCACTAGTCACCACCAACACAAGCTTCTTTTCATCCACTTGCACTCCCTTAGAGCAAGCTATGGAAAAGAAACTAGCAGAGTTGGAGGCCATGATCTAGTGGATCCCTGGGGTCCCAACTCCACTCAAGAAAATTATTTTGCATAGCTATGCTGACTCCCTATTCATCGACTCAATCGCACTCGTAGAGATGCCAAGGAAAATTTTCTTTCCTAATATAAAGCTCAATGATGGCAGTACAGATCCAACAGATCACATTGCATCCTATAAGCAGAGGATGTTCTCTGATGCCATACCCCAAGAACTTCGTGAGGCTTGTATATACAAGAGCTTTGGGTCCAATCTAATGGGACCAACCTTACAATGGTATACCAACTTGACCAAAAATTCCATCTCCTCCTTCGCTAAGCTCACGGACATGTTTGTAGAGCAATTCGCTAGTAGCAAGAAGCTATAAAAACTCTCAAGAGACGTCTACAGAGTCCAACAGTACTGTCGTGGGCCACTCCGTGACTACGTCAGTTGCTTCAACTGAAAGAAGGTTTCCATTCCATTCTATAATTAGGAGACTGATGTTGATGCCTACAAAAAAGGACTCCTCCCCGATGGGAAACTCTACAAACAACTCACTAAGTTAAATTGCTCCACGATGGAAGATGTCTTAGCTCGAGCTTGGGTTGAGATTAGATGGGAGGAAGATGAGCTCCACCACGGCCGTCATTCATCATACAACAACTGCAATGAGGAACGACGTCCCAAGCAACCTTTCTAATCATCCGATAGATAGACCAACTCATGTTCCTCCGAGCTCTACTCCATAGCACCTAGAAGAGCACCAGCATGCTATAGCCATTGTTTGCTCGACCGACCCTCAACTAGACCTAGTGAGCACTCCTCAGCCCCGACCGATCATACCAGAGTGCCTGAGTACAACCTTAACATTGAGCCTATAGAGTTGGTCGCTGTCATGAAAGGTATAAGCAACATTGTCAGATGGCCCAGGAAACCCATGAGCCCATATGTAAAGTGTGACACTACCAAGTGGTGTGAGTTCCATAGCGAACATGGCCACAACACTCCAGATTTCATCGCTCTACGACTTGAGGTCACTGACTTACTCAAGAAGGGACATCTCCAAGATCTGTGTCGGACAAGGGGAAGAATACCCTCACTTTATGGGACAACCGACAAGCTGACCAACCCGCAGAGCCAACTCCAAAGAGGATTGTCAACATCATCATAGGTGGCTCAGAAGTCAATGACATTAGTTAATCTACCGCCTGGTGGCATGCAAGGGTGGCAATCAACTCAGAGATCAACTCTTCCCAGTCGCTATCCAACGCAGCCACTGATCATATCATCAGCTTTGTAGACAATAAAGTCTCAGGGCTCATCAATCCTCACCATGACGCTCTTGTCATTTTGTTTTTAATTGCCAATTGTAGAATTAAGAGAGTCATTGTCGATAATGGCTCTTCTACTAATGTGTCATTTCTGAATGCTCTGAAGGAAATGAAGATTGATGAGTCCAATATCCACCACCGCTCTACCATCCTCATAGGTTTCAATGGGGAGCAAAATTTCACCATCGGGGATATCACTCTTCCGGTCTACGTCGATAGAGTGAACCTCGATGTAAACTTTGTTGTGTTGGACAGCCCATCGGCCCACATCGTCATCCTTGGGTGACCTTGGATCCACAACATGAGGGCAGTCCCCTCTACTTTCCATCAGGTTATCATGTTCCCAACTAAGTGGGGAATCAAGGAAATTAAAGGCAAGCAAGGAACCTCCTGCGATTTCAATTGCAACACTATAAAGGGCAAACCCTCTACCTTATAGCAATTGCAGTCTACTCCGACAGGCCACGTAGATCCAAATCAGCTGGTCACATGCAGACATGATGGGGATCGACCTAGAAGTGATGGTTTACCAACTCCATGTAGACCCACACTACCCACTAGTAAAACAGAAGAGATGCAAGTTTGCTCTAGAGCATAACAAGATCATCAATAAGGAAATTCATAAATTGATAGACATCAAGTCATTCCGCAAGGTTCAAAACCCCGACTGGCTTGCTAACATCATCGTAGTCCACAAAAAGAATGGGAAGTGGAAAGTATGCATCGACTTCGTAGACCTCAACAAGGCATGTCCCAAAGACTCCTTCCCTTTACCACACATCGACATGTTGGTTGATTCTACGGCTAGTCACGAGTTACTCAGTTTCATGGTTGCCTTCTTAGGCTACAATAAGATCTTGATGCATCTAGATGACCAAGAGAAGACTGCTTTCATCACCGAGAGAGGCATCTTCAGCTACAAGGTCATACCCTTCGGACTGAAGAACACTGATGCAACCTACCAGCAACTTGTCAATAAGATATTCACCGACAAGCTAGGCAACACCATGGAGGTCTACATTGATGACATGCTAGTCAAGTCACTCCACACCGATAACCACCTTGATCATCTCCGCCAGGCCTTCGAGGTCCTTAAGAGGTACAATATGAAACTCAATCCTACCAAGTGTTCATTTGGAGTAGCCTTAGGCAAGTTCCTTGTCTTCATGGTGACTCAACGAGCTATCAAAGCCAACCCCGATCAGATCCAATATGTGATGGGCATCCTGTCTCCTACTTGTATTAAGGACATCCAGTGTCTCACCAGAAGGGTAGCTGCACTCAGCCGATTTATCTCTAGGTCCTCTAAGAAGTGTCATCTCTTTTTTGCAACCTTACGTAAGTCTAAGAACTTTAAGTGGACTCCAGCCTATGAAAAAGCTCTCCAGCAACATAAGAAGTACTTGAATTCACTGCATTTGCTCTCCAAACCCAAGGATGGAGAGAAACTCTTTATCTACCTGGCAGTCTCTAAGACTGTAGTGAGCATCGTAGAGGAAAAGGGGAAACAACTATCAATTTACTATGTAAGCAAGTCACTACTCGATGCTGAAACTCACTACACTCAACTTGAGAAGCTTGCTCTGGCCCTGATCACTGTAACCCGCAAGCTCAGGCCCTACTTCCAATATCACCCAATTATCGTACTCACCACCTTTCCATTGAAGAGCATCCTACACAAGCCAGAGATCTCCTGTCGACTCACCAAGTGGGCGGTAAAGCTCAACAAGTACAACATCACTTTCCTATATCGCACCGCTCTCAAGTCTTAGGTATTGGCTAATTTCATTGTTGAATTTACTCCTAACACCCATGTGTAGGCTGTGAAAGAACTACTTAACCTTTCCAAGCACCCATCCTCAAAGTGGACACTCTTAGTAAATAGCTCGAGCAACATGAATGGAGCTGGCATAGGCCTAGTCCTCACTTCACCAGAAAGGGACCTAATCCAACAGTTCATCCACTATGGCTTCTAGGCCACCAATAATGAAGTGGAATATGAAGCACTCATTGCAGGACACTCACTCGCCAAAGACATGGGTATTCGGAAGTTGGAGGTCTGCTTTGAATCCCAGCTAGTCGTCAACCAACTTCTAGGAACCTATCCAGCCAGAGATTCCAAGATAACAGCCTACTTTACCCACATCAAGGAACTCCAATCCCCCTTTGAGGGGTTCAACATCATACAAGTATCTAGACTTGAGAATGGTCATGTCGATGCGCTAGCCAACCTTGGGTCAGCTATCCCAGTGATGGCATCACAATCCATTCCCTTGCTTAATCTCTAATGGCTAGCCATTCCCTTCCTCTACTGCTGACTCCTCCAAAATGACTTATCCTCTTTTTATCCTTTTGTCAAAAATTCTTTGAAGTGTGTAACAAGCTATCATAAGATGGGTAGTTTTACGATAATAGCAACAATAACTTGGATGCTTCTTTTCCTCTAATGTCGGCAGCTTGTCCACCATAGGAAGTTCAAGTCTTCCATCCTGGATCCCGGCTTCGACCAAAGCAAGAACCTTTTCAATTTTGCATGGGAATTCAGGAGGATCTTCTTGTGGCAGCCACTTCCCCCTATGAGTCTAGGCAAATGCCACTTCATAAGTTCTCTTCTATGGAGGTATCAACACCTATTATGGAAGGCTTACGCTCGATTGTTTCTTCTTAATCTAGCCACCAATGCTCCCATATTTCGAGCTTTGTATATTAATTCAGCAAAATCTCTTATATCATGATTCTCGATATAGATCCTATATTCGTCCATCATTCCATTTATGCTAGCTCAGATCATATTCTTTTCCGAGATGGTATCTCGACACTCAAGTGTCTTTTCTCAAAATCTTTGAACATAATCCTCCAGCTTTTCATTATAATCTTGCCTTAAGCAAAACAAATTGTTGGCATCAATCCTACTCTCCATTGTAAAGAATTTGTTACAGAATTGAGTTACCAACTCCTCTCATGTCTAGATGCTCCCTGGTTTCAAATTAGCATAGCATGAATAAGCGCGGTCCTCTAATGATTTCGAGAATTCTCTCATTTGTAGTTCATGATCATGACTAAAAATTCCTAAGTCATCGATGAATTGTATAACATGTTTTCGGCCACTCCCACTCCGTCCATTGTACATCCAAAAAACAGGTAAGCGATACCCTTTTGGATATGGTTTGGATTGAATATCGCTGGGATATGGTAGTTGAAAGGCGGCACTACCATCATCCCCTCTGATTGCCGGTCCCTTAAAAGACCAAACAATTATTCCTTGGTGACGAACCCGCCTTGGCTCAAGGTATTACTTCCTGTTTCCAGATGGGGTGGACTCGAACCCCGCCCCTTGCCATTTGTTCACCTCTTTCCTCTTCTTGAAGCGGGAGTTCATTGTTGCCATTAATCTTTCTCAACAGTTTTAGAACAAAGTCATCCAGCTTATCCATCTTCTCAATGTGTGCTGCTAGTATTTCATCACTCCTTGAGTTGCTTGTTTCTGTCATGTTGCAATTCGTCGAGGTGTGGATTTAGCAGATGCCTCCCAAGCGGACTCGTTAAATCAAATAATCAATCCTAATAAAAAATATATATTCTAATCTAATCTCACTATAAGAAAATTCGTCTATAGCGATGACAAAAGTCATAGCTCTAGAAATGATGGTGTCGCTATAGAGTTTCTTGGTTCACGAAAAAATGTTGGCGCACTTTTTTTTCCTTGGGAACACTATTACTACAACACATCATCACAATAGATCCCCTTGTCGTCACAAAATTTGTTGTATTTTCAAGGAAAAAAAACTGGCGCTAAGTTTTCCCACAAAATCTTTTAGCAATGACATATGTCATTGCAATAAAGTACAAATATCACCGCTAAAAGTTTTTTTGATTTGAAGGGAAAAATAAGGCAGTTCTATTTCCCATACAATTCTATAGTAACGACATGTGTTGTCATAATAGAGCACAAATATCGTCGCTAAATTGTTTTTGGATTTCAAGGGAAAGATAAGGCAATTCTACTTCCAGCACAACTTTATAGCGGCAACATGTCGTCGCTATAGACCGAAATATCTTGCCTATTGCAACAACATTTTAACTCTATAGCGACGACATGTGTCATCACTATAGGTTCAGAGTACAAAAAATGAAGAGCACTTTTTCTTCCTCATTTTCTCCTTTTCTTCCTTACTTGGCCACCGTAGCTCTTCCTCGCCATAGTCGTCGCCACCGACGCTTGAAGTATTACATTTACTTTTTATCATACAATTACACTATAATTTTTTTGCAAATTTATTTAATATAATATATATATATTTTACAGGAACATTGCAAGAAAAACAAAGCTAATCAATCTAAGTCAAAGTATGGTAGTACGCAAGGCTCGAAGATATTTTTGTCTACTCGCTACGAGAAAGTAACACTTAATTTTAAATTTATAAAATGTTACTTATAAATGCTACTAACAGACTTTACTAATTTTTTTATAGAGGAACCCCAAAACACAAGAATTGCCTGGAGTGATTGATTCGTTTAGGATGTTGTTTGGGCAAAAATCTGTATTGAGTATTTTACCCCTTTGATGGGACAGTTGGCATCGTGCCATGTCATTTCATGGTAGGGTTCAGTGTCGCGGCCCAACATGTGGTTTCAACATGAAAAATTGTTCCTAGGCTCTACGCCATGGCCCATCTTGGGTCCAATGCCAATTGGTTGTACATTTTCTACGGCCCATCCATTAAGTTGGCCCACTTCACAAGCTAATCGCTCTATGGGTCAGCCTAGTCTACAGGTCAGCTCATTCTACTGTACACCCCACTCCACATGCCCAAGTCAGTCACACCCTACATCTCAGGTCATACCCAACAAGATGGGTCAGCCCACGAGTTGAGGCATCCTACCGAGTGGGTCGCTCCATGGCTACAGTTGTCATCCATTTGCCTCTTGACAATATGGAATTGAATGCACACTTGATGGCCATCAATGCTCTATTATGGCCATTAGGTTGTAACTCTTCACACACTACTCAATGTAGAGTCCAACGGCTAGCCCCTCATAATGTGTGTAACGGTAGACTGCCTTTAGTACCCCATTATGAGCCTCTTTTTCTCCCCCTTCCTATAAGTATCCAAAGACACACCATCTTTGGGGGCTTTTTCTTCGGACATCTATTGGACCTACAAACTCTCATACTCTTGGAATCAACACCAGAGACTCTTCATCTCCTCTCTCCAACCAAGCGCTCTCCTGCCTGAGACTTTTGGGTTCCTCTCCATTGTAGAGTCTTGCTCTAGCTACTCTACCGCATCACTATTGTGAAACCCCGTATATGTACTTTCTTAATGAACCATGATTACGTTAAGTTCATGGTAATATGATGTATAATTATAACAGTGAACATGAAGTTTAAATTCGTG
>WUAT03063827.1:0-20338 GCA_010015005.3 Ulmus americana
CAAGCCAGGAATGATCAAGATCCATACAAACTGCCCTCTACTGTATCTGAAGTAAAAGCTCAGGTTTCTAACTCACCTTAAATCTTCCATTTGATCGATGCTAGACTTAACTAAAGCTTTCTTCACATAACGGCAGGTGGGAACTATACAACATTTAGGGATAATGCACCATCTAGGGAAGCTGTTTAAGAAGCTTAATTTGAAGGCATTGTTTGCTCCTTCAACCACATTAGCAGTATAGCTTTTAAAATTGAGCATTTGATGCATATAAATATTGAAAAGTAGCTGATTCTCTGTTTTTAAAATTTATATAGTATATAGTATGATCTTAGCTTCATGAGTTGTTGAAAATGTAGATGATTCTCTGTTTTGGCATTTATACTAAGGCTAAAATGTTAATAAATATTGAAAAGTGAGGTGTAATAGAATTGAAAGGAGAAAAAAAAGAAGGTAGATTCTGTGAGGAATAAACATCGAAGGTGGCTAAGTGCAAAAGTGGTAGTACAGCCATGCAAATCGTTTTTCTAGCCTAATTGTGAAGAAGAGAGAGCATAGCCAACTTGTGTTTTAACTTCCTTTTATAGCCAACCCGAGCTCTTATTACAAAGATAATGACATTCATTGTACATTTCATTATTTTGATATTTCAATATTACTGCTTAGTCTTGTTGATATTATTTTTGGTTTTGTTTGTTGCATAATGAAGAATGGCTGACTGGAATGGTTCTCTCTGGTTTTCTTTACCTACTATGTTGGATTTATATTTAAGATTTTGGGTTGAATTTATTTATGTTGAGAGACATAACATGACTTTCATTTAGTTTACTTTTTACTCTTTAGGATGTTGGATGTTGGATTTATATATATGTTAGACTTATTTTAATTTTGAATTGATTATATGTTTTAATTATTAATTTGTTGTTCTAATGGGATTTATATTATATATAATATAATACATAATAGTATATATTATTATAATAGATAAAAAAAAGCTTATTGTATATCATAAAAAAAAAATTGCCAATTACAATTACAAGTGTAAATTAATCATACAAAAATAATAATATAATATCTTAAAAGGCTTATTGTATAGTATACTGTAAAACAATATATGTGTTACTTATACCATATTTTAACACTGGAATATGCTTATTATATGTTTTTGTAAGACGTTTTATGTGTTACCTATCATATACCATTACAACATACTGTAACACTAAAAAAGCAGAAAAAGACTTATTGTAAATTTTCTATAAGATAATTTATGTGTTAGTGTATGACATACTATAACACCTTACCGTAAGACGAAAAAAGTGTTACCGAAAGTACCGGACATACCATAAGGGGAGAGATGTTAACACTAGAAAAAGACTTATTGTAACTTTTCTATAAGACAGATTATGTGTTAGCATATAACTTACCATAACACATTACTGTAAGACGAAAAAAGTGTTACGAAAAGTACCGAACATAGCATAAGCGGAGAGATGTTAACACTCCAGAAAGGCTTATGGTATGTTTTCGATAAAATGTTTTCTGTCTTACGAAAGGCCAATTTTCTAGTAGTGTACACAAGAGGAAGTGAGCTGAAGAAGGAAAAGCTCTTTTGGTTGAGTATGTTCTCTCCCTCTTGAACACGCTATCGTAGCTAAAATCCTCTCTGCCACCCAAAGCTTAAACACTCCACTTCCATTCTATCTCTTGCTGTCTGAACAACCTCAAGGCTAAAACCAAAGGAAGCCTTATCATCCAAACTTGTTGTACTGGCCAATTTCTTCCAAACAGAAAACAATAGGAGACCAACCTCATTGCCTGCAAATTTTCTAGCTCAAGTCTGGGCAGGTTGCTAAACAAGAACTCCAGAAGGAAACAATTGTTCTTTACATTTCCTTGCTGGTTGAGAAACATCAAAAGAAGTTCATCAAATTCTTATTTTCAACAACCATTTCTTCAAGAGGGTTTAGCTCAAAACTAGAGTTAGATAAGGTTAGAAAGGATTTATCTAATCCTTGTATTGTTTGTTAAAGTCAAATATGATTTTAATATGATATTTTTGCAAATGCATTTGCTAGGCAAATTGCTCTCCATTTGGACTTGAGGAACAAGCTACTACTTACCATACTTGAGTCAACATCTTGGTGAGTAATTTTTGAATAAATGAAGGTGTTAGAGACATGCAAGAATTTAGTTTCTGAGTTTTCTTTTAGGATATGTTATAGTATGGTTGCATGCAAACTAGAACCAAGCAGATAAAAGGATCTTGCTGCTTGGAGGCATAGGCTCCTTGCTTGATCCCAATCATCAGGGAGGACGCTGTCACAAAGAAAGGAGATAAAAGGATCCATCCATGCGGGTACTGCAACCACCTGTTCAACTAGATTGGTTTTTCAGATGCTCAGAGTTTCCAAAACCTCAATGGGCATGATCTTTAGGAGATTTTCTTTGAGGCTAGTTATTGGCCAAGCTAGGGCATCGACATTGGAATTTTACAAATGGGAACTTGAGTGATAACCGCTGTGTCAAAATATCCAAGTGGTGCTTGGACATTCTCAAGATAAGCTATAATTTTTTCTCCTTTTGCTTGGTATTATAAGTTGATCTTATTGCCAATCAAATGGAAGTCACTGTAGATGATCGGGTGGTGAGTAAAAACTTCTTTTTCTAGGTGAAGGCCAGTGAGCAACACTTCGTATTCTGGATGATTATTGGTAGGTTTGAAGCAAAAGTGAAGGGCATAGCTCAACTTGACACCTTTAGGGCTGATCAAAATGACTCCCGCTTCAGAGCTAGATTCTTTTGATGAATTGTCTACGAACAAGGTCCACTACACAGCAGATGCTAGGGGTGGTCCTTTGCTTAGTACTAAGCCTATAGCTAAATTTGACAATGAAATCTGCAACTGCTTATCCTTTTATTATAGTCCTTGGCTTAAATTGGATGTCAAACTCTCCTAACTCAATTGCTTATTTAGTTAGTCGACCTGAAGCTTCTAACTTCTAGAAGACTTGCTTTAGTGGGAACTTGGATGGTACAATAACGCTATGTGCTTGGAAATAAGGACGTAAATTCCAAGCAGCTACAATTAGAGCAAAGGCTCACTTCTTCATTTATGGGTAGTGTGTCTCAGCGTTGAGTATGGATTTGCTAGTGTAGTAGATGGGCCATTGTGCTCCATCCTCTTCTCATATCAATGCGGAGCTTACTGCTCCCTTAGAAATTTCTAAGTACAGAATTAGCGATTCTCCTTCAAGTGGTTCAGACAATAGAGGAAGTTTCCCAAGATACTCCTTTGTGTCTTTGAATGACTGCTCTCATTTTTCCAACTAGGAGAAATCTTTTCCCTTTCTAAGGGCTTTTAAGAAAGGCTAACACTTGTCAAGGGCAAGATAAATGAATCTATTTAGTGATGCCACACGGCCAGTCAAGCTTTGCATCTCTTTGATTTTTCATGGGGGCTCCATGTCGAGCAGCTTGGATCTTAGCAAGGTTGTCTTCTAATCCTTGATGGTTAACCATAAAGCTAAGGAAATTTCTCGAGAAGACTATAAATATGCATTTGGCCGTGTTCAACTTCATTTTCTATTTTTGAAGAACTCCAAAGGTTTCCCTCATGTTCGTGATGTGCTGCTCAGTTTTGAGGATTTTCACCATCATGTCATCAATATACACATCCATAGTGCGTCTGATCTTTTCTTTGAACATTTTTTTCACTAGCCTTTGATAAGTTGCACCTGTATTCTTCAAACCAGAAGGCATAACATTGTAGTAAAATAGACCCTGGTCAATAAGGAAGGAAGTATGTTCCTGGTCAGGCACATTCATTCTGATCTATTGTAGCCAGAGTAGGCATTCATGTAGCTCAAAAGCTCATGCCTAGCAGTTGTGTCTACTAGTTGGTTGATCTTAGGAAGTGGGAAGCTATCCTTCAGGCAGGCCTAGTTCAGGTCAGTCAGATCCACATAGACTCTTCCTTTATAAAATGCGAGAGATATGCTTCAATACTTTCATTCTCCATCTAACATATGGTGCTAAGATAATAAGAAAGTTTTTTGCGCACCCTATGTATTGAGATATGAGAAATGAAGTCTCTAGCCAAGTCCTTAAACATAGAGATGATTCTAAGATGTAAGGTCCAGTACCATTGCAGCGCAATTCCAGTGAGAGAGAGATGGAAGGCTCGACACTTGGTTACAATGGAGTACCCATGCAATTGTATGAGGCTCTAATAAGCTTCCAACTACTCTGTCGGGTCTGAGGTACCTTCATAGGATTTCATGTCTGGGAGACAGAGCTTACTCAGAAGCCCCACAACAAGCAGCTCAACAGAGAAAGGTTGTTTAGTCACGACCTGCTTAGTAGGTTGACCTTGATTCCTCACTTGAGCTCATCTATTTGATCTTACAAGGCTTTCATTATCGGATCATTTGCACGAATAGGTTGAGCAGCACTTTTTCAGTTTTAGTTGAGTATCTTTTGTCAGTTATATGGGAAGCTCAGCTTACCTTGGCTAACATTCTTGGATGAGTCCAATTGGCCCCGCTAGCCTTCAGAACTCACTAGACCGACCTTAAGACTGACTTGGGTTCTGAGATTTATCAACGCATTCTTGTTCATTTTGCTCAAGGTTTAGATGATCTTGGATCGGCGACCAATCACCTTGAGGATTTCCTTGCCTAGCTTGAATCTAGTCAAATATTTCTTGCATCAGAGCAAGAGTAGTAGGGAGTTGTTGTAGTTGTGCCTCAAGATTATTCCAAGGACCTGGATGTCAGCCTCAATATCTGTTTTGAGGTGGTACTATGGTGTTAGACTTTGCTTATGGGTCATGATTCTCATGTTCAATATTTCCATTAGCCATTGGATGGTTGTTGTCAAAAAAGAAAACAAGATGGTCATGTAGTCTCAATAGAGAAGAGCAATGCATGTTTTCAACATAAGGCCATCCTTCTAGTGCAACAATGTTGGTGTGTTTTCCTGCTTAGCCCAAAGAGTGCCACCAAGGTGGATGAAGAGTATGGCTGAGTCTTGTAAAAGACAAAATAGGTGAGCGGTCAAATGTTGTCCCTCTGATAACCCTCCGATGCCTAAGTCAGTGCTCAGAATTGAATATTTGTGAATCTCTCTAAGCGAGTAGAAAACAACATACAACTAGTGAATTTGCATTAATCGTACCTTTGTGAGAATAGGTGGGGGTATTTATAGTGTTGGAAGGATCCAAAAATTCAATGGGTATTTAACATGATTTAATGTCGAGCAGCTTCTCAGAGAGTTCTAAGATAGGTACGAGGAAGACTCTTGCATAATGGGAATGCTTTGACCAATTGATTGAGATAATTATGGGTGCAAGGTTGGCATAATAAATACCTATAAATCTCCTTAAAATGTGCTTGGTGCATTTAAGGAGAGGCTTGTCTGCATTTAATCCTAAGTAATGTAAGAAGAACCTAGGAAAGCATGCCCTTGAGCGGCAATTTTCTTGACTAGAGGGTGCCTTTAATTGGAAAGCTTGTTTTTGAGAAAAAGGCATGTACGTGGGGATGAAACAATCAAGCAAGGCTGTTTTGCAAGGATTTCATGGAGTAAAAACACCTATGTAGATTTTGCTTAGTACCGTGAAGGTGATTTTAGCTCGGTAGAATGGAAAAAACCCATGAACACTTTTAATACCAACCCCCTCAGAAGCATTTTCTTTGCAACCAAGTCATCTCTAATAATCCTTTTAAAAGCAATTATGCTACAAGGATATCTTCTGTAGGGAATACTCTTGTGGCTCAAGTTATCTATCTTCTAATCTTTGTGGTATTCCCCCTTAAGTTTATAATTTCTTTGTTTGGTTGTCATGTCAATAGAAACATTACTCTTTCATTGAAGAATCAAATATTATTATTCATGAACTAGCGAGACAAATGATAAATCCTTTTGTTTGGTCTCCGTGCAAAATTTTTTTTTCCTCTTTCTATAAAAGAAAATCAAATACTTTTGCAGGACTAGAGGGTATGCCTTTTTGTTTGGTCTTCATACCAAACAGAAGATTTCCCCTGCCCTAAATAGAAAATCAAATACTCTAGTGGACAAAGGGTTTCTCACCAAGAAGCCCTTTTTCTTTGGTCTATGTTGGGAAGGTTTTTCACCAAGAAGCTGAGTGGGCAGACCCAACACACAAAGCTTGATAGAAGAAGCCCAGTAGGTGAGGCCCAATGCATGATGGCCAATAAGGCAAAGCCCAACAAAAGCTAAATCTAGGAGGACGGTTGAATTAGGTTAGGGAAAGTTGACTAGCACACACCTCCAGACTACTGTAAGTGCACAAATTAGGAAGTGTCTCTAGATTATTCTATGCTAACTATCCTCCATAGACCTCTGTAATTTTGACACCTATATGCTAAATGGACAACAATTGTTCTGGTTCTGATTTACCAGAATGATGTATACATGAAAGGGGGAATCCCACCAGCTTATAAATAGAAGGTCCTCCTATTTTAGAGACATACACAAGAAATTGTATCGATACTATGTGATTTTGCATATTCGCTCCACCTTTTCTCTAGGATTCCAACTATTCCCAGTACTTGCTCTCTAAGATGAAGCGTGTACTCGAGGGAGATGGCAACGGGGAAGGTCATGAGCTTTTTGTACTTGTGCATTGCCTAAATGGACTAGTGGATGTCGATAGCAACTAAAACATTATAAATTCTCAGTGTTAATTGAATTTCCTTGCAATTTTCTATTCATTATTCAAGATTTTTGTGGATTTCTCTAGTTAAGACAAAATTAAACCTAACAAATTGGAACTAGAAGGTTGGCCCCTCAATTTGTAGTGCAAGGCACATGTGTGGAATTGTTAAAATTATTAGGTTTTTATAACTGTATCAAGAAATGAAATCTAGAAAGATATAACAAAGTAGAATATAAAGTTTTTCAATTGTTTGTTGAGGCTTTGACTAAGAGAAAAGTTGCTCCGAAAGCTATTCCATTTGGCTAATTCCTTTAAATGTTACAATGCGATTTTATAGGACAAAGATAAGCACTTTTTAGTTACTACATGATTTTAGACTGTTTCTTAAATCCCATTCATCTTCGTGGTGGTTGTCTTGAAAGAAATTTATGCAGTTTAGTGCTACAGCCAATATGCATAGGTAGATTGAGAGTACAGTCCTACTACAGCTGAATAGTTTAAATATATCAACTTAGAAATAGATCCAATGCAATGTTCAAATAAGCATACAAAAAACTAAAGCAAACAACTTCTCTTCCAATTAAGTATGATCCCAAGTTGAAAAGGAATCTAAATTTTGTACTTTACAAGATGAAGTTTCGGTTCATAATTTGAGAGAAGTCCAAAAACTGAAAGAAAAAGAAAAGAGTATAGCAATTGAGCTTATCAATTTGGCAAGGATGTTTCATATAGGAACAACAGCCTTACCAAGTTTCCTTTGGTCTGAAGATCAATGTTGAGCTTCCACATGCTTTGTTTTCCCATGTTTCACTCAAGTTTCCTCTACTTTCTTTGCATCACTCTGTTTTACTGCGTTTGTATTACACAGAAAAGCCAAAAAACATACAAGTGTCACAAAAAAAGAAAGAAAACTACAGCTACCACAAGCAGCAACCAAAATCTAACATGGTCCTACAAATTTTTATACTTATATTTGTTTTAATTAAGGAAAATAAAAGATAGAAATACTTGCCCCTATTAGACGTCTTGTAGAAACTTGAGTTTAACCTTGTTAAGTTGGGTAGAAATTTCTTTCATATTTTTCCTTTCTATTGGTGACTCAGCAGCGCAACACAAGGCCAATTTGAATATGGATGATAGACATTCCTTCACTCGTACAAGATTTTGACCTTCCAAAAAACTAGCATCAGCTACATTGGTGACATCATAATGCGCAAGCGCATCTTCCACCCATTTTTTCAAACTCAATTCTCCCTCAAACATTGCATCAGTGGGCTTTTTTCCAGTGAAAGTTTCCATTAGCAGAATACCATAGCTATACACATCTCCTCTTGTAGAAACAACTCCTTCCAATCCGTACTCTATATATATTTGAAAAATAACCAAAAGAAAAGAAGAAAAATATTTATAGAAGAAAATAAAACTAGATGGGAATTACAAAATAAAAACTTAATGTACCTGGTGCCATGTACCCAATAGTTGCCAATGTCATGGTTTGTGTTATTGAGTCGGAACCACTTACAAGTTTTGCTATCCCAAAATCAGCTACATGTGCAACCATATCTGTATTTAGAAGGACATTGCAAGGCTTTATGTCACAATGAATAATGGATTGTGAATAACCGTGATGAAGATATTCTACTGCTGATGCAACATCTATCATTATATTCACCCTTTGCAACAAAGTAAGGCTATGATTGTTGGAGTGCAGCCACTTCTCTAGGCTCCCACAAGGCATGTATTGGAGTACCACTGCTTTGAAATCAATGTTACTACACACACTGATAACTTTTATCAGATTTCTATGGCGAAGACCAGACAATATCTTGCATTCAGTATCAAAACTTTTAAAGACCCCCTCTATCGTTAAATGGAAAGCCTTCACTGCAACTTCCATTCCATCATCTAGTCTCCCTTGATATACTGAGCCAAAACTCCCAGTTCCAAGCAGGTTCGTCTCACTAAACCCGTTTGTAACTCGCAAAAGTTCATGATATGAAACCCTTCTCCATTCTGCCAAAGGTAACATGTTTTCCTCAATTGTGTGTTTGACACTACTTTTCTTGCATCTTTTCCAAATAAAAATTAGTGTTAACAAGAGTATTGCAGATGCAATTACTGGTAAGACATATTTGAGGCCAACCGTTCTTGCTCGTTGACCTCTTTTTATTTTGCACAACGGGACTTGTAGTTGAGGAGGACCACAAAGTGCCTCATTCCACATAAATGATTCAGTAGAAAAGTTTGAGAAAGGCCCCCCAGATGGAATTTCCCCATATAGTTTGTTAAAAGAAAGGTTCAAGTATTTCAAATGTGAAAGTTTCTCTAGCAACTTTGGAATCACTCCTGAGAGATTGTTTTTTGATAAATCCACAGCTTCTAAGCTTGTAAGTTTACCAAGTGTTTGAGGAATGGGACCTTCAAACCTATTGTGGGCCAAAGAAAGAAAAACTAAATCTTGAAGACTTCCAATGCTGCTAGGAATATCACCTGACAACTGATTTTTTGAAAAATCAAAAATAGTCATGACCTTCAATTTTCCTACATCCTCTGAGAGAGATCCGTTGAGATAATTTGAGGACACGTTCAACTCCAATATATATATCAATGTCCACAACTCAGATGGAATTGAGGTATATAACTCATTAGAGTTTAAATAGAGTTTCCTTAGAGATGTGAGATCTTCAAAGCATGAAGGAAGAGGACCTGAAAACATATTTGAAGCCAAACTTAACGTCTCCAGGCTCTTCAGTTGACAAATTTCAGAGGGGATGAATCCTTGTAATTTATTGTCTTCAAGAAATAGTCTTTGTAACTTATGGAGGTTTCTAATTGTAGATGGGATTGATCCAATCAATTCATTTCTATCTAACCCCAAAGCTAGTAAGCTACTTAGATTTCCAATTTCTCCAGGAATAGTTCCTCTTATTATGCAAGTGCCGAGATCTAAGTATTCAAGAGTGCTAGAAAGGTTTCCAATGGATTTAGGGAGGTTAATGTTTAATGGGTTATTTCCCAATTCTAAGCTTGTCAAATCTTTACAGCCAGCCAAAGAATTGAAAAATCCTTTTATTAGAGAATCATCACATGTGAAATTGTTTGAATATAGGAGCAACCTTTGGAGATTTCTCAAAGTTCCAAATGCGCTTGTTAGGGAGCCATAAAATGAATTTCCACTCATTTCAAGATATACGAGTTGAGAAGAATTTGAGGTATTGAACAATTTAGTCGGGATGAGGCCACTCAAGTGATTATCATTAACCACGAATATTTTTAGATTATAAAGATTCGCAATCTCATCAGGTATTGTACCTGCAAAAAATATTAATACCATATGAAATGTTTTAAGTATATGCTAGCTTAATAATAATAATAAAGATGAAAAATTCTTGACAAAATCATAAAAGGGGAAAATTTAAGAAGATTCCAATTCTCTAGATATTTTTTGTAAGTTAGACAAAATAAAACTAAAGATTCTACTCTTTATGTGCCACATACTAATAACAAAAATTTCTTTAAATACATTTGTTAATAACTAAATTATTTCCAATTTGCTATTATTTTTGTATTTTTATTTGCCTCATCTTTCCCAAGCTCATTTTTAAATAATTTTTCATGTATTTCTTTTATATATAATTCTATCTTTGTCCTCACTAACACTATAAATTCCAAATGTGACCCAACTAGTTTTAATTTTGTATATAGAAAACCACATCATTAAAAAGAAAGGTGTCAAGCCTAGTATATATAGACTAAACATAACTCTTCTTCAGGAAAGAAGAACAAATTGCAACAAAGGGAGATATATAGATCACTTTAAAACACCAAAGGGTATATGTTGAATTGTCAACAACAAAATGGAAATATTTAATTTTGATTACTAGTGAGTTTTTCTACTAATTTTTGTACTCATTTTCTTGATGAAAAACATTCACTACAAGAAAAAAAGGTCTATAGTGGCGACCCTTGAAGGATGACATCAAAATTTGACTCTATAGGTTAACCTATAGCGATGAATTTTTGATGTCATTGCTAAGATGTCTATCTCGTCGACATTATAGGTTGTCCTCATTTACAAAAAAAAAATTTGGCGCAAATATTTTTTCTCAAGGAACACAATAGTGACGACATGTTGTCGCTAAAGGATAACAAGTCGTCGCATTTCTTATTATATTTTCAAGGAAAACTTGGGCGCTAAAATTTCATGCACGAACTCTATAGCTACAACATATGTCTTCCCTATAGAGGTGATAATTTGCTGCTAAATTATCAGTTCATTTTGAAGGAAATTAGGCGGGAAAATTTCCCGCAGAGACCTGTACTGATGACATAATGTTGCCTCTAAAACGTTTTTTGGTCTTCAAGGTAAAAGTAAGGCAATGAAAGTTTATGAGCCAAGTGTTGTCACTATAGACTAAAAAATCTGCTATATTGCAATGACATTTTAGGCATCATCACTATATGATTTGTTGTTAAAATCGGGCAGAAGCCCCTTCTTCCTCATTTCTCCACTCCTTCCCCCTACAGCTCCACTGTTTCTTCCTGGTTTTTGATCCCCTCCACCGCCAACCAACCTTTCTATTAGTTGTTCATCTTCCCCACTTGGTATAACTTTCTAGACTTTTATTTTAGATTTTCTTCGAAATTTAAGAGATAAATTGGTGTGTTAGATTTTCTTTGATTTTGGGAATTATTTAGTTGTAATTGAGGATATTTTGTGAATTTATGCTGATTTGAGATATTTTGTGGATTTATATTGATTTTTGGGATTATTTGTTGATTTTGGAGAAATGTTGTTAATTTTTGGGGTATTCTACTATAATTGGAGATATTTTGTGAATTAATGTTGATTTTGAATATTTTGTGAATTTGTGTTGATTTCTGTTGATTTTTGGGATTATTTGTTGATTTTGGAGAAATGTTGTTGATTTTTTGAGTATTCTGCTATAATTAGGGATATTTTATGAATTTATGTTGATTAGAGATATTTTGTGAATTTATGTTGATTTCTATTGATTTTTTGGGATTATTGTTGATTTTGGAGAGATTTTATTGATTTTGGAGTAATACATGTAATTTGGGACACTTTGATCATTATTTGATTTTATGTTGAAATGTGGGGTATTTTGTTGATTTTCTGAATTTATGTTGATTTGGTTTTGTAATTTAATAAATATGGTATACATTATGTCCCACGGAAGAGATGCCAGAGGCAATTCCCCATTTCCAGGCGGTTCACAAGTATCAACTCAATACAAGTCCTATAAATGTTACGAGTCTTATATATTAGTTTTATTTTAATAGTTCTTTTCATTTCTTATTGACTGTATAACATGAATTTTTTATATATATAAATGTAGCAAAAACCAAAAAAAGGGAGTGTCCCTATAGGAATCAACTTACAAGAATTGTACAATGCAAATGAGTGTAGACTACTTCTAGTTTAGTTCGATTGGGTAGAGTGGACACGGGTTCCTATCAGCCCAATCTCCAAACTAGTGTCTTGATGTGTCGAGAACCACATAAAACACATTGTGCCCTCTTGCTATGAGGATTGGGAGCATGTTCCTTAGCATTTCAAGGAACAAATGACAAATGTGGTTGAGGTACTTAATTCAAGCTTGATGTATTTTAAATTACTTTATTGATTATTATAAACTAATATAATTTAAATTATTATAGCACTATTTTGATCTGCAGGGAATCAGTCCGAGGCTGAGTACATGCAATTCAAGAAGATGTTAATTGGATGGGTGCCGATCGATACCTGGACTACAAGCATACAGCCCACACCCAGTACGATGACAATGGGCCAAATGTTCTATTCAATATGATTAGCGCTGGTAATTGGGTTAGGTCTGTCGGCCTATTTACTAACCCAAAATATCTAGAAAGTACTCAACTTACTATCGGTTTTTGGTTTTTTTTCTTCAGGAACGTAGTGCCAAAAATAAAGCTTGCCAACAAAAGTCAAAATACGATAGTTTACAAGGTTCAAAGACTTATTTAGCAACTTGATACGAGAAAGTAATATTTTAATTTTAATTTATAAATTAATGTTATGTATAAATGTTATTCGTAGACTTTGTTAATTTTTGTATAGAGGAACCCCCAAATCGAAGAATGGCATGGGGTGATCGACTCGTTAAGGATGTTTCACACTGAAAAGAAAGGCCAGTGGGTGAGCTAGGCTACTACATAAGACTATGTAAGTCATATATATTTAATTTAATTATAATATTTTAAAATGTATTCGTTGTATTAAAATTTCCATAATTTAATATTGATTTTAAAATTTTAAGCTAAACTATCAGAAGAGCTCCTGTCTCATACTCAGGAGGCTAGTTTGTCGGGTGCCGAGGTGGACGAGCATGCAATCACAAGAAGAGTGCTCGGTGAATAACGCGGCCATGTGGGAGGAGTTAGCCAAAAAGTGAAGGGCATCTGAAGTTCTACTTCCTCTACTATTGCTACTTCATAGGCCAATTTTGGACCTAGATCTTCTTCATATCCCACCCCTGGCGAGTTGGTAGCTGGAGCTGAGGCAATAGAGTATCGCCAAATGTTTGAGTCTATGGGAGATTCTATGTGGCGCTTTATGGCCAACTTACAGAGTCAAATGCCTCACTGTGAGTTCAACGACAGTATCTTTCCATAGTTGCCTAAGTTTAATCCATAGGTTGTTTCGAATGCGGAAGAAGGAGATGGTGATGAGTTAGGGGATGATTAGGTTTTTTTTATTCTTTTGTTTGATTAATAAATTGTAAACATTTATTTTAGTTTTTTTATTTTATATTAATGTGATATTTATATTAATATTTTCCCTAAATGTTAAATTTTGCTATTTTTAATTCCTTTAAAAAAACCAATTAAAAACATAAAAAAAAATTTAAATAAATAAAAAACCAATTAATTTTTTTGTTTTTAAAAATAACCTATACGACAATAGTGTCATTGCTATAGATTTACAAACTATAGCAATGACAACATGTCATCGCAATTAAAAAACAGACACAGACCAATTGCGATGACATGTAGCAACGACTTTGTCATCGTAATAGATCTATTGTGACGACATGTCGTTCTATAGCAATGACAATAGACATTTTTTTCTTGTAGTGATTAACCACTTTGGTAAGAGGGAGAAGTAGAATGATAGAAAAGGATAAGGAAGGAAAACAAGATTTGTAGTTATTTGGTAGAAGAGATTATTGAAAGGAGAGTGAAAAAAAAAAAGAAGGATTCAAAATCCAACTAACATGACATTCATAGTGTATCATCTAACTAATATATTGTGTATGATTATTTGGTAGAGAAGACTTTTGGATGAAATAGAAAATAAAGAAAATATTTCATCACCTAGGTCTTAATTTTTTTTCCCTCTCTCCTATTTTCTCTACTTCTTACCAAACAAAGAATAAAGGAATATTCTCATAGACATATTTCCAGGGTCCTAATATGAACCAAATTTTTTTTTTTTTTGAATTAAAAATGATTGTCTGTGAGAAACGTGACTTTTTCTACTCCTTAAATTCAGTCATTTTTGGATTTTTTTTTCGGTTCAATTTTCTTGTTCTCAAACAAAAAGAAGTTTTATTTGTCAAAAAAAAACCAACAAGAAGTTATAAAAGTAAGTATGCGATTAAATGTCAAGATATTCTCAATTCTTAGGCCGTTTTTCTTTTTTTTTTTTTTTTTAATGTAAGTTGTATTTTAGTAAGATAATTATATATAAATATATGTTTTACATACAATGAAATTAAAGAAAATGCCAGTGTTGTATTTAGTAAGGATTTGTATTCTTACAGTTGTGTTTAAATCTAGAAGTTGCATTACTACAAAATACATTTTTGGTGATGTTTAATAGGTTTCAAAACACCACCACTAAAAAAAAGTATGAGACAATGATTTATGCGGATGCACGTTTTTAGACTTTAGGGTGGCAATTAAAAACAAGATTTAAGGTGGCCATTTTTAGTAAGAACGGCCACACTAAAAATCATTTAACTGCCCACATGCCTGGCACATAAGGGAGCTGATTTTTGGTGGTGGTTCTTACTATGAACCACCATCTAAATTCATGCTATCTTCAACTTTACCCATTTTGCGAACCAAAAGCCAAAACATGCTATCTATAAAATCCTCATAAATCATTGTCCCATGTCACCTAGCTATCACTTAGTTTTTTTTTTTTTTTTTTTTTCAAAAAAGAAAAAAAAATTATATATATATATATATTATGCTTCACTTCATAATTTATTAGAGGGATATTTACATTTTCGTACCCCGTGGTTTGCGTTAATTGCAAAAAAAAAAATTTACAATTACCGAAAGGGGCACTTTATGTTTTGTATTTACAAAAATTTGGTACCCGGGTCAACTGAAGTCAACACAATTATTCTAAAAACTCATAAAATACCATTTAATAGACAAAATGAATAAAAAAATTTAAAAAAAAAAAAAAACCTATTAAAACCTAACACTAAAACAAAAAATTAAAAACTCATTATCCCTCACCCATCTTAGATCTCTCTCTCCAATTAAATTTAAAAATAAGTAAATAAAGTTTTTGAAGGTTATTTTGGACATTTTCCTATCTTAGGGTACTAAATTGTCGTAAACCTAAACTATAAGGTACCCATATGTAATTAATAGAAAATGGGAATACGTTTTACAATTAACGCAAACCACAAGGTACCAACATGTAAATATCTCTTTATTAGATGAGGATAACAAAACAAGAAAGTAATTTTGACAAATAAAGTTTTATTTTACATATTAATTTTGATAACTGAATTCGAAAATATATTTATTTATGGAAAAAATATTTCTCTTTTGACTATTTAGCTTTAGCCTATTCTATGTGAAGATGAATTCACAGTGGTAGTTAACTATTCAAAGGGTATGAGGTAATTTACCTGTAAACTTGTTGCTGTTGAGGTATAGCTCTTCTAAATTAGTCAAGTTTCCAATAGTGTGAGGTATGCTTCCAACGAAGTTATTAGTTGCCAATGAAATAGCACGAAGCTTTCCACAATGGAACAATTGGGTTGGAATGCGTCCACCGAGATTACATTCCTCCAAAGCTAGAATCACTAGATTAGGAAGATTCTGACATATATTATCCGGAAAGATAGTAGACTCAAAATTGTTTTTTGAAAGCTGCAAATACTCCAAATGCGACATGTTGAAAAGAGCGGAAGGAATTGACCCTGTTTAAAGTTAAATGTATTTTCAACATTGAGAAAATTAGATATGCAAAAGACTTATAAAAAACAAAAATTGCAAGAATACAAGTATCTTCAAATCATGTCTAAAAACATAAAACAAATAAACATAAAAATTAAAAGAATAATTGTAAACCGTCAACCCACTAATTAAATTTAAAGGAGTCAAAACTCAATAATTCGGTAATAAATATATATTTTTAAAGTTTTAACGAAAACAACATAAGAAGATTTTTAGAGTCCATATGACTTTTCAACAAAAGAAAAATATGAGAAATAATTTCCTTGGAAATCGCTGAAGCTTTATCAAGCAGAACGACAGTCATTCTGATTGGCTAAAGGAGTGTGTCAATGCGGATAAATTTGTTATAACTTGTTAGAGAGTGTGTTTCAATAAAACCTAGAATTAGCTATGTCCCAATAAAACCTAGAATTAGTTAGGTTTTGACGAATTTAGTTGGACAGAACAACGTAGAGACATTTGGTTTTACTGAAACTCATGATGAGAGGTCTCAATAAAACTTAGAATTAGTTAGGTCACCTCTTTAAACTCTATATATAGTTATGCTACCTAAGTTGCGTTAGCCTCATTAAAAGCCACCGTAAAGAGAAAAAGTGTGTTTAGAGAGGAAGATCTAGACCAGTTGTATTGTGCAACTATTTCCAAATCAATTCAATATATCAGTGAGATATGCAAAATCTATTCTCTAATTCTTTTGGCGTTCTATTATTATATAACGACAAACCATATTATAATGATAAACTCATTATTTACTGCAAAATAACATAGTTATAGCAAACGAATCAACAAAAATCAAATTTCCTTTTTTTTTTTTTACTAGAAAGTGTCTCAAAGGAACCTTAACACTTGAATAAATTTATCAAAGAAAAAACATATTCGGCCAATCGGAGGTAATAAGTGAATAGACACATAAAACATGAAAAAATAAATAAATAAATAAACCAATATATAGGAGGGTGAAAGTGGCAAGCACCTGTGAGGTTGTTTGATTGAAGTGATAAAGAACGAAGCTTGCCACATTGTGACAGTTGGGGTGGAATGCGTCCATGAAGCTGACAATTTTGCAAATATAACACCTCTAGATTGGGAAGAGTATCGCACATATAGTCCGGAAGTATATTTCCATAGAAATTATTGAAAGAAAGATCCAATTTCTTCAAAAATGACATGTTATAGATAACAGATGGAAAAGTCCCAGTAAAACTGTTGTAAAATATGGACAATGCTTCTAGTTCTAGTTTTCCAATTTCAGGTGGAATTTCTGCAAAAGCAACGTTCATCAGTACAGGCATTTGGAATATATATATATATATATATATATGTTAAATCAGTTTAGTTCAATGATGGGAAATTTAAACTCATTCTTAAATATATATATTTTTTTCTAAAAGCAAATCAATTGTTCAATATTATTCGACATATAAATATAAAACCAAATATGTCTACACTAGTATATATATATATATAATTTCGTCACCAATTTTTCAATCATATTATATTTTTCAATTTTTTTCAAATATGTTACTTTCTAATGTCTTTGAAATATACCTATAAATTATTTGTGTAGTCCAAATTTTTGTTTAAATGATATATAACTTCATGTATTAACTTCAAATTTTGGAAGAAATTATATATTTTATATGAAATTATATATTGGATATATTCTCTATAAAATTATCTCAATTATGTTTTCTGTTTTAATGATTCAAATAAAAAATTTGTTCAAATTCTATTCATTTCAAAACTCTCTTTTCATAAAACCACTTTGATTATAGAGAAAAAATTAAATATATTTTAAAATTCTTCCAAATCTTGAAATTTTTCAAAATTAAATAAAATATATTTTGAAAGGATTTCTAGATAGCTTGAAATAATGGATTTCACTACCAAAAAAAAAAAAAAAAGGTCTATAGTGACGACATGAGAAGTCGTCACTATAGATTGAACTTATATTGATGACTTCTCATGTCATCGCTATAAGGTTGCCACTATAGAATCTCCTATTTCACGAAAAAATAATTTCCCAAATTTTTTTTTTCCCAAAACGCTATGTCATCGCTATAGATCCCAAATTTTAGGTAGAAATTTTTTAGCATTATTTTTAAGTCGAAATATTTAGGATAGCCTATAGTGAGGACATTTTTAACCTATAGCGACAACACAAAATTTTTAGGTGGGTATTTTTAGCACTATTTTTAAGTTGAAATATTTAGGATAGCCTATAGATACGACTTTTGTAACCTATAGGTCATGCACTTTAAAATGACAAAAAGTCTTCTTCTTCCCCATTTTTCTTTCCTATTTCTCCTCCCTCTTTCTTTTCTCTGCCATTCAAGCTTCTCAAGCGATTTAGAAAAATTTTGTGAGGTATTTTTACTTAGTGTTTTATTGTCTATATGCGTTTTCTAAAAAATAGTGTTTGGTTATTGGTTTGATTAATGAAAATTCCCTGCAATGATTGTTTAAGTAGCTTTTGGAGAGGTTTGAAGAGAAAGGCAATGACTTTGATCAAAAGCTCAGTAAATATATTTGTGCTTTAACTGGCATATTTATGGGTTTATCTTTCTGAGTTATTTGAGATTACATTCTAGATTGAACTTTTTTCTTTTTTCTTTTTTTCTTTTTTTATTTTTTTTATTTTTTATGTTTAGGGTTAGCATATGATAATCCATTCTTAATTAGCATTTTTATTTAACAAACTAGCTCCTATGAAAATTTAGGTTTAGGATTAATATAATCTTTTTTTTAAAGAAAATTTGGAGCCATAGCGACGAATTTTTTGTCGTTGCAATAGACCTACAAGCATGGACCTATTGCAACGATATTTAGCGACGACTTTTTCGTCGGTACATATTTATAGCGATGACTTTTTAGTCTATATAGCAATGACAAATATTGTCGCTATAGATCGAATTTCTTATAATGTTTGGTGAGACAACAAAGTTAAGGGTATATATATCTTCTAACCGAAAACTTTGATTACCAAAAAAAAAAAGTATTAATTTTAAGATACTAAAGAATAATATATTCAAAAATAGTTTTAAAATATATATAATGTGATTGGGAAGTTATTGATGAAATTCCTATTGATAGAAATAAAAAGCAATTCTTGCAATATAAGCACTACATATATATATATATATATATATATATATGTATGTATATATTGGGTGCTTCTACATTAGTGATTTTTATTTTTTTTTGACTTTTTTTTCACTAAAGCCATTGATTTCATTAATAATTTTTCAATCATGTCATATTTTTTGAAAATTTTTGAATATGTTGTTCTCTAATGTGTTAGAAATATTCTTATAAATTTTTGTTATAATCCGAGTTTTTGTTTGGAAGATATATAGCTCCTTGTACTATCGGCAATTGTTTTTTAGTCAATACAAAATCTATTATATCTCTTAAACGAAAATTCGGATTAAAATAAAATTTCATAGGAATATTTCTAAAAATTTAATAAATAACATGTTAAAAAATTGTAGAAAAATATGATGTAGTTGAAAAGTTATTGATAAAATCACTACCAATAGTATAAAAATAAAAAATAAAAAATTAGGGTCACTTTATGAATGAAATATTAACGCTGGTCGGTGAAATAATTGTCATGGTAATTAATAAAGGCTGAATGAAGCATACCTCCAGTCAAATGATTTTTATAGAGCCATAATTCTTTCAACTTTGCTGCATTTCCGATTTCTTTTGTTATACTTCCTGCAAATTGGATAGGTCAATTAAACTCAAACAATAAACAATAACCATGCTCTTCATTACTAGGAAGCTTAATTTCCTGCAAATTGGATACGTCAATTAAACTCAAAGAATAAACAATAACTTTGCTCAGCATTTCCGATTTTTAATTTCCATGGGTTCATTCTCATAATTCAAGAAAATAATACAAATATATAATACAGAATCTGCATTTCCTAATTTCTACTAAATTTTTTTATTAAAATATAAGAAATAAACTTTTAGGATTGAAGAACAAAAGTTTTTGTTAGTTTTTTTATTTTTTTAAATGACCCTAGGAAATAAAAGTCCTTTAATAAAAAATAAGTAAAAAAAAATCATAATTTGTAGACTGTAGTTGGAATGATTTTTATTTTAATTTTTGGTTTCTTGTTTTAATTTTTACTCTTCTTAGTAATTATCTTACTGAACCGTAAACTTGATTTATGTAGTTTCGTCCAATCTTCCTAATTTTTTGCATCTCCTTTCTTATGTTTATTTTGAGAGACAAAAAATGAAATACAATTTATTGTAACAAACACTTTTCTATTTAAGCATCGAAAAATTGAGATCATTTCTTTTTTTCAATAGAAAAAATAACTCATCAATTGAAACAGACAAAGCCTAGTGGCTAAGGATAGCATGAAATGGAAATGAAGCTCAATCAGTTTATTTTTT
>WUAT03064044.1:0-13424 GCA_010015005.3 Ulmus americana
CCTATTTTATCCCTCTATTAAATGATAAATTACAAAGAAATTTATAGATTAAGATAAATAACCCTGAATATGGAAGGATAAAAAAGTATTTTACACTAAAAAATGGTACAAATGTTATGACTTTTAAAAGAGTGTATAAATGTAATTGATTAGGAAAAAGGGGGTATAGGGTGTAATTTCCTCGGAAAAAAAAAAAAAAAAAATCCCTCGGTCCATTTAACAAATCAACATTTGTACAGTCTTTTTAATAATTTTGCTCTTTTCAAAATGTGGGGTTTGCAGTTGGGTGTTGCCTGTTGCTAGTAATTTAGTGAACAATGTGAAACTAAAGAACAATAAAGTGAAGATAGCAGCGTGAGCGAGCAGTTTGGAGTGAAAAGGCAACACAAACACAGAACCAAACAAAGATGAATGAAGAGAGCCTTAGACAAGTTCTAATGAACGAACCCCAAACCCAAACCCAAAGCGACCACTCCTCCGACTACACTTTACCTCAATCTCACCTCCACAACCATCCCCACCCACAATCTCAATCTCAATCTCACCCCCAACCCCACACGCGCCGCCCACGAGGCTTCGCCGCCACTGCCACTGCCACCGCCACCGCCACCGCCACCGCCACCGCTCCTGCCTCTGCATCTTCCACTCCTGGCAAGGGCAAGCGAGAGAGGGAGAAGGAGAAGGAGAGGACCAAACTCCGGGAACGCCACCGCCGAGCCATCACCAGTCGGATGCTCGCTGGCCTCAGGCAATACGGCAATTTCCCTCTCCCTGCTCGCGCTGACATGAACGACGTCCTCGCCGCTCTTGCCCGCGGAGCCGGTTGGGTTGTTGAGGCCGATGGCACCACTTACAGGCAGTCTCCTGCTCCCTCTCATATGGTCAGTGTGTTCAATTTCTCTTCCTTTTTGTTTTCCAATTTTTGATTTGACAATGGGGTGTGATAGTTCAAAAAGGTTGGAGTTTCTTGTGCTTTTTGCTTGTGGGTAATGGGATTTTTGGTGATAAGAAATTTATCTTTTTGGAAACTCTTGGGGGTGCAATGACCACATGAGATAAATAATTTGGATTTTTATTTTTTCTATGAAATCTTCAGCGTTTGATGATGTGAAACACCCAAAGAAGTGAGATGGTCTCTGTAAGTATCAGTGTCCTTGGAAACATAGAAATATAAAATGTATCTCTTGATTGAAGTGGATTCAATCCGATAATTCATAAGCCTTTTAGTTAATAGTTGGGGAAAAACTTTGGAGAGGATGCAACAATAGTGATGTTTTAGATGTATCTTCCGCGGAAGCAGTCGTAATTTCTACTGATTTCTCAGTAGAGTCAGTACAAACAAAAGTAAAAGAAAATATACACAAAAGGATTATAGCGGTATATGAATCTAAATCCACTCTTGCTGCAGCCAACTGCCAAGAACATCTACTATGAGTAAAACTGATTACTAGGAGATGCAAAATCAAAGCTCAGATGTCTCTATAACCTTATACCCAAAACCCCTTGCAACAAGACGTCTCTCTTGGATGTTTTCTGTTCTACCACCTCTGATACATGGCTTTTATATATATGTATAATATGAAGTACTCACAAAAGAGCAGAATAGAAACACACTTCCTAATATGAGTTGAGGTGGCTAATCACTTGCAACATCACCCCAGCTGTATTAACCATCTTATAGTGGAGCCAATTCTTATTTACAAATCCTCCTTGGCTTATCTTAGCAGATTTTTCATGATGGCAGCAAAATTTAGTTCATTTATGCAGTCTTCATTTATGTGACATTTAACAGCTTCAAGCACTTTTGGAGTTTGATGCTAGTTAGTTCGTAGTCATGGATTTTGTGATCTCTTTTAGTCCAGGTCATCTGCAAAGTTAGAATCAGTATATCCTACTGATTTGTGTTCTTCATCATCATTTCTTCTTTCATAAAGAAACTCTTATTCTTCTGTTTGTTTTAGATACTTGAATGCCCATTTCATTTCTTGCTGATGTTGTTTCCTAGGTTTATCCATAAACCTACTTATCAAACTTGTAGCATAAGCCATGTCTGGTTGAGTGTACACCATTGGTGATTGAGTAGAAGGCTTTAAATGGCTTGCCAAATACGTCTCGACTGTTTTGAAATCTTTTGAAATTGATTTTTTCAATACTTTGTGAATTTGACCTTGTTGATAAATGAATACCTGACCCTTTTCTCTTCTACTTATAATATCCGTCCCATGTTTGTTTGGTTGTTTGTATGTCTTGTCTTGTTTTGTTTTTTTATTCTTATTTTTTTTTTCAAAAAAATAATTATGAACTTAATTCCTTCTTCAGCCTGAGTTTCTTTGATGCTTGTGGATGCTATAAGCATATCATGCACGTATAGAGAAGAAATAGGCCTATAACTTTCTCAATAAATGTACAGTATACACAAATTACTTTGAAAGTGTGACGGTTTGTTTAGCATAAATTCATCAAACATAATATTCCATTTGCTAGGGGATTTTTAAGGCCATGTAATGATCATTTTATGAAGCATACTTTATTTTCATTACCTTATTCAATAAAACCTTCAGGTTGTGACATTTAATTGGTTTCATAAAGATTACCATGTAAAATGCTTTTTTTGCATCTAATAGTTCCAATTCATGTCAAAATGAGCTACTAGGTTTAAGAGTATTCTTAGTGTGTTTTACTAATGGTGAGTAAATTTCATTAACATCTACTCCTTAAAACCTTTTGAAACTGGCCTAGTTTAGAGAAATCTTATTTTCTTTTGAATACCCATTTTACATCCAACTATTTCATGATTTTCATGCTTATCAACAAGTATCCAAGTATGGATCACGTTTAAAGAATTTATGTCTTCTTTCATGGATTTAATCCTTTTTTTTTTTTGGGCTTCCCTATAGGTTCTTTGTTTAGTTTATCTAGACATCTTCCATCTAGGAATTCCCGTTTTTCTTTCATTTCCCTTTCCTTCTTTTATTCTTTCCTTTCTGTTTCTTCTTTAGCTATCACATCATTATTATGAATACCATCTGATGACCTTGAACTATATTGATTTCAGCCTTTTTTTTTTTTTTTTTTTTAACCTTCATACCGAGTTACCGACTCATTCTCATGTATATAGCACTTTTCAAGGAATGATTCTTTGGTTATTGGTATGACATGTTTTAGCTATTAGGGCTTATAAATCTCAATTTGCTCAATAAATGAAGAAATCAAAGGCTAAATTAACTATATTGTATGTTTGTACTTAAATGCTTGTTTGTTAGTGTTACTGTGCAGTGGATTTCAAATCAATTATTCGTATGTAGTGCAAATGCATTTAAATCTCTAGATAACTGAATAGTGTTTGCATCGCTCATATTTTACTTGTAATATTATGCAGCTAACATATCCTATGAGGTCAGTTGAGAGCCCAGTGTCAACTAGTTCTTTAAAGAGTTGCTCAGTGAAGGCCGCATTAGACTGTCAACCTCCATCGGTACTCAGAATTGATGAGAGCTTGTCACCAGCATCTCTTGATTCTGTTGTAATAGCTGAGAGGGACACGAAAAATGAAAAATTTATGAATTCAAGCCCCGTAAATTCAGCTGAATGCTTAGAAGCTGATCAGGTAAGACTAATCAATGAAATTGTATAGATTTATTTTTATTTTTGTGAAAAATTTGTTTATCCAGGTAATAAATTAGCTTTCACCAGGACTTTATGATATTGTGTAACTGTTTCTCTCTAGTTGTGTACCACATCAATACATTTTTATTTGAAGACACATGCATGTTTGCCATCACTGCATTCTAAATTTAGAGAACGTCAGATTACTAAAGTCAAGTTCTCTGCTTTCTTATTTTCTTGGGTAATCCATGATTTGAGAGCTGATTCTGTGTTTTCTGCTGCAGCTTATGCAAGAATTTCGCTCTGGAGAGCATGATAACGACTTTAGAGGCACTCCATATGTCCCTGTATATGTTACTCTTCATGTAAGTCTTGGGCATTTTCTGCTTTAATTAAATTGAATTTGGGTAAAATTTATTAACTTTTCTTATGTCAATCTTTACAGACCGGTGTTATCAACAATTTTTGTCAGCTGGTTGATTCTGAAGGTGTTAGACAGGAGTTAAGTCATTTGCAGTCTTTGAATGTAGACGGTGTTGTTGTTCACTGCTGGTGGGGCATTGTTGAGGGTTGGAGCCCACAAAAGTACATTTGGTCTGGTTATAGAGATCTCTTTAACATCATTCGTGAGTTCAAGATGAGCTTGCAGGTGATATCTCCTGGTCTTTTTTAACTTATGTTTCTGTGTGAGCAAATTCCTGAATTGATGACAGTAGTTATATTGAAGCACAATTAGGCTTTGTTTAGTAAATTACATGTATTAACCAGTGTTAAACATCTTTGTCTCACATGTGGGGCAGTAATTATAAGTTTCTGGTGTTTCTTCTGATCTGATTTGTTTCTTGTCGTTTCGTGTGTCTAATTACTTTCATGGAACTCTCCTCTCTCTCTCTCTCTACAATTATGGTCTCAATTCCAAATTGGCAAGTTCTATTTTCCTTGAATGACAATTGAAGTTCAGGAGAGGTGTCATTTGTGTGGTTGTTTACTGCAATCTTCTATCTATTTAAATCCCAAATATAAGAAGGATGGTTTTTTCTTTTGGATCAGACGCATGTTGTAATAAGCATTTTGGTTACCCATAAATAAGAATATTCTGTGAACTGACGATATCAACTTTGTGAATTTTTATGGCGTATATTGAAGCATCTTCATAGTTTATTAACTCCTGAAGGTTGTATTGGCATTCCACGAGTATGGAGTGAGTGAATCTGGTAATGCAATGATCACACTTCCACAGTGGGTTTTGGAGATTGGAAAAGACAACGCAGACATATTCTTCACTGATCGTGAAGGAAGGAGAAATACCGAGTGTTTGTCTTGGGGTATTGACCGTGAAAGAGTTCTACAAGGAAGAACTGGCATTGAGGTATTACATGATTAAAAGATATTTACAATGTTGTCTAAACTGTAATATTTTCATGCACTTTTTCTAAGTCATTTTCAATTCGTGTGACATTTTGCTATTCTTTTATGCACTTGACCTATTTTTATATTTTGAGTCTCCTTGACCTATATCTGGATTTGTTTAACTGACAAGCAAGTAATATGCAGGTCTATTTTGACTTAATGAGAAGCTTTCGAACCGAGTTTGATGACTTGTTTGCTGGGGGTATAATTTCTGCTGTAGAAATTGGACTTGGAGCATTTGGTGAGCTTAAATATCCATCGTTTTCAGAAAGAATGGGATGGAGGTATCCTGGTATCGGTGAGTTCCAGGTATCAATTGAATCAAACCTCGTCTTCCTTATGGTCCTTCATTTGGATTTATTGAAACTATCATCTTCAGCTTTCTATTTCTGAGATAATTATAAAAGATTAGTTATCATTATGAGGATGGAAGTATCTATGTTTGTGTCTTATGGAAAGTATTAAAATGTTTGTGATAGAACTTATCCAGATTCCAGAGCAAGCTTCACGTTTTGCCAGAAAAAAATATTAAGCGAATAATACATATTTGATTTATATTGATCACTTTTGTTACAGTGTTATGATAAATACTTGCAACAAAGTCTGCGCAAAGCAGCCAAATCACGTGGGCACTTATTCTGGGCTAGGGGACCCGATAATGCTGGTGAATACAATTCTAAGCCTCATGAAACAGGCTTCTTTTGTGAGCGTGGTGATTATGATAGCTATTATGGGCGCTTTTTTCTCCATTGGTATTCTCAGACGTTAATAAACCATGCAGATAATGTTTTGTCTCTTGCAAGCCTTGCATTCGAAGACACAAAAATTATTGTTAAGGTATCACTCATCAGTTTTTATTTTTAACCAAATAAGTGCTTTTTTGTTCCCTTTATACTTTCTAAAAGATCTAGATTATCATTTTACTGGTGTTGTTCTTGCATGTACTATGCACAGCCCACATAGTGGCGTCTAATATTTTGTTGTAAGATTGTTATATTTTCAACCTGACATTTTTTCTTGATGCATCGAGTCAATGAAAGGAAAATACAATCCATGAACTAAAGAAGCAAAAATGCTAAGGATTGCAGGTTCCTGCTGTATACTGGTGGTACCGGACTTCTAGTCATGCTGCAGAGCTAACTTCTGGATACTATAACCCGTCAAACCAGGATGGGTACTCTCCAGTTTTTGAGGTTTTGAAGAAGCATTCAGTGACAATCAAGTTTGTTTGCTCAGGCCTTCAGATTTCTAGCCAGGATAACGATGAAGCTTTTGCCGATCCAGAAGGTTTGAATTGGCAGGTAATGGCTCCATTTTATTGTCCTTTCTCTTAATGTTATATTATGGCATAGTTTGGATTTCAGGATGAAAGTGTGATTGGATAGGATTGTTGCTCCATTTTTATTGAAAATTGAACAATAAACATATCCAATCCCATTTATATCCCGCGATCCAAACTAGGCCTATGTTTTCATTTTTTTGTTGATGTCCCTCGTATGCTGGATTACTAGCAAGCTAGCAGCACTATTAATTATACGTAAAGATTTATTTTTTATTTATTTATTTATTTTCTTCTGTTGGGCTATTTTTTTCTTTGAAAGTGTAATAATAAGTTTATCGTCTTAAATATTTTTGATTTTACAAGTTTTATATACTGCTTTTTGTTTGAAGTGAACTGGGTAATTATGGGTTCTAATTTGTTACATACAGGTTTTAAATTCAGCTTGGGATCGAGGACTGAGTTTGGCTGGTGAAAATGCACTGCCTTGTTATGATAGAGAAGGGTATATGAGAATGGTTGAGGTTGTGAAACCAAGACATGATCCGGATCGTCGCCATTTCTCATTCTTTGTATATCAACAGCCATCTCCTCCACCTCAACAAACAATTTGTTTTTCGGAGTTGGATTACTTCATCAAATGTATGCATGGTAAGAACAGTAAGTGTGAAAGCTTTGTTAGGCGAAGCGTTTTTGTCAGACAATGTTTCTTTTTTCCTATATTTATGTCGTCTCAACAAATATCTTCAAGTGAAAGTTTACATTTCTAAAGCCCTCCGTGAATACTTTGCAGGTGAAGTAGGGGGTGATCTAGTTTCTTGCTAGTGGAAGGTCCAATTTATAGAACTTTACCAACAGTAACTGCACACTTTCACCCTGCTGCCTTCGCTGGAGTCATTAAGGAAGTTTTGGATGGAAAATCCGAGGTCTAATTCAATGTCTGGTTTTCTTACCTTCTTATCAATGTAGCTTCTATTTCTTAGGTTATCTACGATTGTCCTTTTTTTTTCTTCCCCGAGATCGCGTGCTTGGCAGTTGTTAAGTAGGTGTCTGGGAGTCACTTGTAAACAATTTAAGGGGGCTTAGTTTAGGTAGGCTAGTTATGGTGTAAAGATCCTCAATTAGGATTTAAAATGTAGTGTGGTTTCATATTTCATCCTTGTACCTCATTCCCAACTTCAATGAGGCAAAATTCCTGTTGTAGTCCGGAATTCTATTCCCTTCGATCTTGATATTTCGATACCCCATTCCCCAACTTCAATGAGGATTGCGTTTAAGGTTTTAATTCAAGTTTGGTACAAAAGTTATAAAATATAATGTTGATGTAACTGAGTTAGGTTTGGAAAGGGTAGGGAAGATAGAAGCCACAAAATATGGTAACAAGACGATGTTTCATTCAGGAAAAAGTAGATTCTTTTCAAAGTATAATATGCTTCATTTGTTTTCATTCTACAAATTCGTGTTCCTTCCAAAAACCGGCTACCAAACTAATAGTAAAGAACAAGTTAAATTTATTTTAATACATCTTAAAGCACAAGCCAAAGACAAATTAGATGAGTCCTAAGAGAAAACCATACTTGTTCTATTCAAGCTCTTGTTTTTATGGTAAAAGTACATAAAAGCACAATAATTTTGAGAAGTACAATTTTCCAACTTTTCTCATACTAACCAATAACAAATACTGTTCTATTTGAAATTTTGCATTTTTTTTTTAATAATTAAAATCTAGTGTCAAGTGGACTTGTTTTGATTTTAGCAAAAAAATATTAAACTCTATTTTATAAAATTAAATTTTTATCCAGCCAATCACAAACTTTGGGGCAGTGAAAATCCCTCAATTTTTTTTTCTTTTAAATAATATGTTTGTAAAATAATAATAATAATAATAATAATAAAACTCATCTAAAAAATTGCTTAACTTCTCTCAATTCTAATGCTTCATAATAAAATGGTTCAATTTTTTAATAAATTGCATTTTTCATTATAGTATTGAGTCCAAAAACCATTCCCCATCCTTTATGGTATTGCTCATTAAAATTAAAATTGATTCACCCCATTAAAGTTAAAAGTTATGAAGCACGTAGCATGTTGACATTTAGTCAACAAAGATTACAAAATATCAAATTTTTAAGTTACTTTTTACCCAAAAATTAAAAAAATTAGTTTGTCTTCCTTTTTATTTGTTTATTTTTTTGGTTTGTCTATTTATCTCTTTCCTGATTCATTCTTTCAATTTAAACACAAGAAGTTAATTTCAACTCAAAGATGTAATATTTACTATCCCAAATAAAACTACTCTTTCCTGATTCATTCTTTTAATTTAAACACAAAAAATTAATTTCAACTCAAAAATATAATATTTACTATCCCAAATAAAATTACGATTCATTCTTTCAATTTAAAGACAAGAAGTTAATTTCAACTACTATCCCAAATAAAACTAAATGTATTTAAATACAAGACGTTAATTTCAACTACTACACCGATTAATGTTGAATTTTTATTATAATTAGATTAGATGTAGTATCTACTATCCCAAATAAAACTAAATGTATAAACACACCAATTAAAATATATTAATCGAATTAATCTTAGAGTTTAGGGTGTGTTGTTTCATGTTTTGCAAATCATTTGATCGTTTAATACGAAAACTAGCTTTGCAAATATTTATAAGTGCAATACAAATAGAAACTTGTTTCATTTTCTATGTGGGACAAATGTTAGTTCGTTTACTTGACTTTTATAACATGTATATCTATTAAAAATGTTTCTTCAACCCAACATGAGTAATGTGCTACCCTACTTGTGTTTGTCTTTTCTTTTGGTAGGTTTTGACTAATATCTTTTTCATCTCCATTATCTTCATATTCTTATCCATCTTGGTGCGGACTTCCTTTGTTCTTCTAGAAGGGGTTGCACTTTGGTATATAAGTTTAGGCAATAGCGAAAAGTGATATTCATAGAGTGCAAATTATTTTCATAATTTCTTTAACAATTGGAATGGTAATATAAATTAGAAACATGTAGGTTAAGCTTGGAAATGTTTTGAAAAATATATTTTTGTGTATGTGTTTTGAATTAGTGAAAAATTAAAAAGTGTGATGAGAAATGTGATAAAAAGAAATATTTGATAATTTTTTGAACGGGAATTATCTTGTCATTGAAAATTATGTTTTGAGGTTAATTGAACAAGACACGTGATAGAAATCAAACGGTTAATTAAATTTTTTATGTCTTGAGTGAAACGATCTCAGGTCAAAAGAGGGACGCAAGAGTAAGGAATCATAAGAAACTTTTCGAGACGCGAGATTGCTCAAGATAAGAGGAAGCCTCTCAAAGCAGTACAAAGAGTCATAGTCAAATGTTGGTTTTCCGATGGTGATTCCGCGGTTCGAGTTAGAGGCTTTGAAGGCGGTTATTCCAAGTTGCTAACTTGGCTAGTCTAACAATTATTTTTTTTAGTTATTTCTTCCGGGAATTGAGGAAAGTTAGTTATTCCTCTTTATAAATATAAATAGCAGTTAGTTAGAAGATAATGATTATTCTAGACACTTGTATCAAAATCCTAGTAATAGAAGCTCTCATATTCTCTCACTAGGAACGCTCCTTTGTAATTGATTTCTAATGCAATAAAGCAATTTTTTGAAGATTTATGTTTGTTAATTTTTTTTATTAATAAACATTGTTGCTACCTGTGGGAATCAGGATGAAAAGCTACATAACAGTTATCTTGAAATCTTTTCTAAATTTTCGATCTTTCTTCTTTGTTAAAATTTCATTTTTATCAAAATTTTCTTTCATTTCTAAAGGATTTTTTTTAACAAATTTTGTCTTTTTTCTGAAGAATTCTCGACACTTAGATTAGATTTAAATTATGAAATCTTTAGTTCGATTCTTCCCTAACCAATTCTCCATTTTTTTCTTTCTTTCTCTTATGTAAGAAAAACATTTGGCATGATGGCAAGAAAGAAAAATTCTCAAGTTTTGGGCTCTGTGAACCATGATGAAGATGGTGTTGTGAATCAGGTAGGCAATGCTAATGTCATGACCAAAATGATGGAGATGCTAAAAAGGTATGAAGAAAAGGAGATCGAGGCTGATAATTTGATTGCAGAGATGAAGAGGCAATTCGAAGAAAAATTAGAGGCGATTCAAACTAAGAACCACAAGCTGAAAACCTAGATTGAGAATTCGGAGAAGAATGTTGGGAATAAATATGAAGGAGTGAAGAAATAAGGGAGTAAAATGATGTCTGAGTCAACAAGGATGAACACTAGGAATCAGAAAGTTTTGGAAAGCAGTCCCGCTCTAGGAGGGATTAAAGACTCGAAAAAAGTAAGCAAGAAAAAAGAAAAAAAGCCATCAATCGACTAAGAAAATTTTTCAGAAGAGTTTTCTTGATGAAGAAAAATAAAAGCTGAGATTGAAGGAAGTACACAAGCAAAAGGCTTGGAGGGACGAGAACTCAAACTCCATCTTATCTTGCTGATATGGCTATTAGGGGGATGTCAAAATTTCCTTTTGCAGAGATTAAGCAAGTACACAAGCAAAATGACTTCACACTGCCAACATTTGACAAATTTAGTGGGAGAATTGATCCAATCTCTCATCTGAGACATTTTCGACATAAAATCTTGCTAGAGACTTCAAATGATGCCTTAATGTGCAAACTCTTTGTCACGGCTTTGGTCGGAAATGCTTTGGCCTGGTTCATCCAACTCCTAGCTGGGTCAATTGACAGTTTTGAGGATCTTGGAAGAAATTTTGTGGAGTACTACTATGATAAAAAGCCTCTAGAAGTAACAATGGTGGATCTCCAGCTTGAGTAGAGATATGACGAGCCTCCAAGGTAGTACCTTCAGAGGTTCTTGGAAAAAATGAACCAAATCCACAATCTGGATTCTCATTTGGCAGCAAATTTCTTCATCAGGAGACTGGTCAGTGGATCCTACATGCACGAAGATTTCTTGAAAGTACCACTATACAACATGTCTGACATCAATAGTTGATCAGGGTGATCAAGAATCGCCAAAGGACAACTCAAGCTACTGCGGTCACTGTTTAGAAGCAACCACAAGGAAAGATAATAATCAGAGAGCCTTTTCGAAGAAGAATCACTGAGACAACCGACATCTGAGGCAAGATGGGAAAAAAGATCCAAAAGTAGCTGAGGTGGGAGACAAGAGAAAAAGCTATTTAAGAACCGAGGAGGAGATTCAAAAGAAGCCAAGACTGGTGGATGATGGGGTTGTTTATGAGTTCACTGCCCCTCAAGAAGAAAGTTTTGAAGGAATTAAAGACTAAGGTTTTCTCAGAGTCCCATTCCCATTGAAAATTGTTGAGCACCTAAGAAATTAGAGCTTTTACTATGCGTTTCACAAGGATCATGGCCATACCAATTCGAGATGTAAGTTCCTCTACGGGCAATTGAGGACCCTAATGGAGAAAGGGAAGTTGCTAGAATATCTGAAGACGAAGGTGCAGTTAGAGCTCTGAACTTTCCTCTGGGATCTGAGATATAAAATAAGTATGAGCCAGAGGGGAAGATCCGAAGCAGAAACCAGCAAGTCAAGGGAAGGGAAGGGAAGGGAAGTGAAGGAGCCTCTAAGGATTGTTTCGTATGTTAGGCATAAGAGATCAGAGGAGGACCACATAAAATATAAGAAGTTCAGAGACCATGCTGAGGAGATGAATATGAGAATCAGAGCCTTAGGATTCCAAGTGAACAAAGTATCTGAGGGACTTTCAGAGGCAGTCTACAGAGCATCGATTGTGTTCTTAGAAAGGGACTTCAAAACTGTAACGGTCCCACATGCAAACCCATTGGTAATCAAGCTGAGAATTTCCAATGGGATGGTGTCAAGGGTGCTGGTATATGGAGGCAGCATTTCTGGCATAATCTTTTAGGAAGCTTTTCAAAGGATGTGGATAAATGAAGATATGATCCAACTTACCCTATGATCCCTCCTCGGCTTCAATAAATTTGAGGTAAAACCTGTAGGCACCATAACCTTTCTTGTTTATGCAATGGAAAGGGTAGTAATGGTCACTTTTATGGTGGTCAATACTTCTTCTGCAATGAATGTGATCATAGGGAGGCAATGGATTCATGTTGCGGGAGGATTCGTATCAATACTACACCAGGTGATGCACTGCCAATCACTAAATGAACTCTACACCATTAACATCAAGGGAGATCAAACCCAGTCAAGGAGATGCTATAATATCAGCCTCGAAGAAGGCATCCAAAGAATATCAAAAGAATAGGTTCAAAGGTTCGATAAAGCCAAAGGAAAAGTTGAGGAATAGGAGAAATATCAATTAAAAGACTATTTGCTAGCCTAGCTGAAGACATTAGAAAAAGAAACAAATGAGCCTGGAACAACAATTGAAGATCTCGAGGAGGTGATTCTGGATGAAGCAAAGCATGAGAAGAAAGTGCTAGTGGAAGTCCCATTATCAAAAAATGAGAAAAAAGAAATAATCGAAATGCCGAAGAGGAATAAAGATGTGTTTGCGTGGTCTCACAAAGACAAACCTGGGGTAGACCCGTCTGAAGCCCAACATAACTTGAATATAGATCCTAACTTCCCTCCAACCAAGCAAAAGCAGAGAATATTTGCTCTAGAGAGGAATCCTATCATCAGCGTAGAGTTGGAGAGACTGCTCGAGGTTGGAGCCATAAGCCATGCCACTACCCGCAATGGATTTCTAATGTAGTGGTGGTGAAGAAGAACAATGACAAATAGAGGGTCTACATCGAATTTACCAACCTAAAAAAGGCTTGCCCAAAAGATAGCTATCCACTTCCAAAGATTGATCAGATGGTTGATGAAACAGCAAGGTTTAAGATGATGAGCTTCCTCGGTGCATAATTTGGATATAATCAGATCCGAATGAATGAGTCTGATAGGATTTGTTGGTCCGGTTAGGCAACCAAGAGGGGGGGGGGGTGAATTGGTTGTTTAAAAACTTAGAAAATTTTTCGCTTAATTTATGAAAACCAAAAACGTCTTGTTCTTGCAAATTAAATGTAAATTGCGGAAGCTTAGAAACGTAAAGTAATTTGCAAGAAGAGAAAGAGTAAGGAGAAGAAGACACAACGATATTCCCGTGGTTTGGCACTAAC
>WUAT03064155.1:0-13424 GCA_010015005.3 Ulmus americana
TCCAAACACAAATTCAAGTTTTATGATTTAAATCACATAACTCAAATTTCCTGACTCAAATCACATAACTCAAATATCTGTTTGTTTCAACATTTCGAACTTTAATTTTTAATGTTTGAGTCATTCAGTGATTCAAATCAGTATTTGTTTAGATAATGACTCAAATTTTAATTTATAAAACTTGAGTTATTGGATAATTCAAATTTATTGAATTAGAGTTTAATTTTATGAGAATTCTAATTCTAACTCTAAAGCAAACATTGAAAAGATATATATTTTAAATCATTTTTATTTTTATTTATAATTTAATCTAACCCAACTTATCTAAATATTATTTAAGTTTTTTGAAAATCAGATTATAATTTCAAGTAGGTTTTTTTTTAAAAAAATTCAAATTTTATGATCTAAATTACAAGACCCAAACTTTAGAATTTGTATCAGTCGACCCCAAAAGTTGAATCGCTAAAGCAAACGGCCCCTACATAATTTGGGACGTCTCACCTTCAGGGACAGGTCACAGAGAAAAACGTAGTTTGCGTTAGATCTAAGAGAACCTTTGCACACAAGAACCAGGCACATAAAGCTTTAAGCTCCGAGGAGACCGAACCTTCCTTCACAATCACCTCACCAAACCAAACCAAACCAAATTTGTACGGACAACGACTTTGAATCAATCCTGCCCGAGCTGATTCCAGGTACGAACTGCTTTAATCGTTTCTGTTTTTCGATTTCTCCCGAATCAAACAACGATTTTTATCTTCGATTTCGGCGGGTTTACGGAATTAGGGTTTTTTGATACGGGAATAGATTAGTAGAGCTTTCGAAAACTGGGTTTAGGTTTTATTTTCTGTTTGGTTGGTCAGAAAATGTGGGAGGGAAAAGGGAAATTGGGATTTTGATTTTCTGTTTTCTCGGAGGTGGAGCTTAATTAGTTGGGTTAGTCTTGGTTGTTGTGTACTTCACATTCCGGAAATCAACACCGGGTTTGGCCTCGAAATTATTATTTTTGTCCAGTGTATAGAAAAGGTTGTCTGCTCAATTTGATGATTTTTCATTTTCATTGTAGAGTTTGGATCTAATGGTGAGTAAGACCGTGTGGTGGTGATTTGGGAAGTCACAGTGCGACCGACAACCGAGTAGATCGGATGGACAAGAACAAGAGCCGTACCGATCTGCTTGCCGCTGGCAGAAAGAAGGTACATCCGTTCTATTCACTTCATTTACTGATTCTTTGTGATTGAGAGAAAAATGGGATACACAAATTGATAAATGGCATAACTGATATTTTCGGTTTTTTTTTTTCCCTTTTCAAGGTCTGGGTCATAGTAGCAAAAGTGGGATTTGTTTATCTTTTGTAGTTTTATAATTCTGGTATTTTCTGCTAGCAATTGAGAGGTAGCTCTTCTTGTTTAGTTCTATGACAAGCGTAATTGAATAGGGGTGAACAAACTATTTTCCAGTTGCTATATCAAAATATAATACATGAAAGGAAAATGGAATGCCTGCTCTTTTGTAACCTTTGCTTTTGAACAATGATCTAAGCAGAAGTGTTTATCCTTTAGCCTCTTTTCCTGTGACCTATTGTTTCCGTATAGTTTCTTTTAGTAACCTAACAGAGAGCTATTGTAGTCTAATTTTGGTCTTTGTTTTTTATCATCAGCTTCAACAATTTCGTCAGAAGAAGGATAATAAAGGGAGTGGAAGCCATGGAAAATCCTCAAAAAAGTCTGGTAAATCAGAGCAGTTAGAAGCTGATGCTGATGCAGTGCCAAGTGCTGCTAAACCTCCATTCCTCTCTCCTGTCCCTGAAGGGGAAACTGCATCTGATGTCGGATCTGATTCACCGATTGTTGAGTCATCAACGTCAAGTTTTGTGGAGAATCTATCTCCTGATATTGATGTTGCTGTTGTTGATCCATCTACAGTGGCCACAACACCAGATTCGAGTGTTGCCGAAACAGTAATGGCCCACAATGGGTTAGCAACAGAAGCTGTTGGGGTTAATGAGCTCGATGTTGACTCCTTAGTCCAAAATGAAGGGACGAGTACTGGAACAGTTGATGCTGAGGTGGTTTATTCAGATACAGTGAATTCTGGTGGAGAAACAAAAGATGGTAATACATCAGTATTGATTGATTCAGTAACAGAACCTGCATCAGTTGATTCTGAAGGAGTGGCTGTTAGTGCCGAATCAAAGAGTGTAAATTCTGAAGATAATTGGTCTTCACCTGAGGATTTGGCTTCTAAATCCTTGATGCAAGCAAGGGGAGATCAGGTAACAGATGTAGGTTGTGCTCTTCTCCTCTTTTTAATTTTCTCAATAAATTTTCTTCGTAGATATGAGTGAATATAGCTGGTTCATTAGGAATAGTAACACTTGGGTTTGATGTATAATTATGTTCTCATTTGTTGTTGGTTAGGGGCAATGCAGGAAGCTAACAGTCTGGAAGGGACACAATCTAATCGTTGCCGTGTAGCAGAGATAGAAGAAGATGGCAAGCTTCCTGTGTCTGAGCTTGGTAAAGGTGCTGATGCCTCTTCAAGGGTAGCTTTTGTGGATACTAATGTGAATGCACCCCTTGAAGCTGATCAAGCTGGTAAGGTAGATGAAGTATCTACTTCAGATGGTGCAAACACGTCAGATGAGTTTTCAAGTTCTGGGTTGACTCTATCTGAGGCAGATATTCCAGGTGTTAGCCCTGCTATGGAAATTCAGCAGACCAAGGGCTCTCTTCTAGGTTCTTTTAATGGTGAAAATCCTGAACTGTCAATTGGGTCTGGTGACCTTGGATGCAGGAAAGACAGTGTTCGAGATGATGCTGAAGATAGTACAGTTCCCTTGGACAACTATGAAGGGCCTACAGAAACGAAATTGGTGATTTCATCCAGAGAAAGTACTGTGCTGTCTCCTGTTTCAGACTTGAATTCAATTAGTCTATCTAAGCTTTTAGAGTTGATTGAAGGGCTTAGTGAGGAAGAGTATGTGTTTCTGCTTAAGTCAAGAGAACCTGTTTGCAATTCAGAGCTGGGGGCCAGTAATTTGTTACCAGACCATGGTGTTTGGCATCAGTTGGAGAGGCTTAAAGAAGAACTGTGTCTGACAAATTGTACAAAAGATATTTTTCAATTGCAACTTTCACAGCAGTCTGAGCTACAAGGCGAGTTTGATCATCAGCGCCATCAGTTGGTTGATGAAATATCATTGCTCAATGCTTCACTACATGAAGCTTCTAAAAATAATCAAAGCCTCTCAGAAGAACTTACACACTGCAGACATGAACTCCAGGCTGTTGCTAGTGGAAGAGACGAGCTCCAAAACCAATTACATGCTTCAAGAGCTGAGATTGAAGAGTTATCTCCTAGATCACGTGAGTTGCAGAACAGTCTGGAGAAGTCACAGGGGGATTTATTGGGCCTTTCAACAGAGTTAGCTGATTGCAGGGGATCACTGGTAGCTTTACAGGTGGAAAACGAGAACTTGAATGGAACTATTGCTTCAGTGACTGAAGAGAGAAAGAAGCTGAGCAAGGAAAAGGATTTCCATTTCCAGGAGAATGAAAAGCTTTTACAAGAATTATCTGATTGCAAGAGTGTTATTGCTGCTCTCCAGCTTGAAATTTCCAACTTAACCACGACTCTATCATCAGTGGCAGCCGAGAGAAAGATGCTTGAGGAGGAGAAGGAGCGATTGTTCCATGAGCATGATAAGGTATTAACTGAATTGGCTGACTGTAAGGGTGCGGTTTCAGCAATGCAGGTCAAAAGTGCTAAGTTAGAGGGGAGCTTTTCTATTGTAACAGTGGAGAGAAAACAGCTTGAAGAGGACAAGAAGCGTTTTGCTATTGAAAATGAGAGACTTTCATCTGAACTTCTTGTTCTCCAGGAGCAGTTATCCAGTGAACAAAGGGAACGAGAGAGGCTTGATGTTGACTTAAAAGAAGCGACGTTGCGTGTTGAACTACTTATGGAGGAAAATATTTTTCTTTCTAACAGTTTGGACGTACATAAAGCTAAAATAATTGACGCTGATGGCAACAGAATTGAAATGGCTATTGAAGACCAGGAAGTTGGTGATCGAGTTCAAACTTTAGAAGTACAAAACCGGGACAATGCAAGTGCTGCTGAAGATTCTTACCAGATTCTGGGGAAGCAAGATGATGTGGTTTCCTTTACTGTGGTTCAGAAGCATCAAGCTGATGGCTTTGCTGGCAGATCACATGTGCTTCTTGAACATGTTTTTGATGATTCCTTTGGCTTTAAAGGCTTGAAGGGACACTTGGAGGAGGCAGAGAAGATATTATATCAACTTGAAAAGGCAATTGAAGGGGTTCACGCTCTCTCTGCCTTTGACAAGCCAGGTGGCAAATTGCCTGCCCCCGGAGTTTCTAAATTGATTCAGGCTTTTGAGTCAAAGGTACATGTTGAAGAACATGATGCTGAGGGAAGGCCTTTATCTGAAATCAAATCATCAGTGGTGGATCCATTTATTTTAATGAAAGAGGAAATGGGCAATTTGAGAGCATTATTTGAGCAGTTGATCCAGGATGCTGCAGATGCTGGTGTAATGTTCAAGGGGGAGCAAGACTGTAGGGAAACTGCTAATATCACAATCAAAGAGCTCAAGGATCAATGTGAGGACTTGCAGGAGCATAGTAACATTTTGGAGGCAACTAGCATTGAGCTTGCAGTTCTTTGTGAAGTTGTAAAGCATCATGGGAACAGCATTGGAGAAGCCAACAATGAACTTGTAGATTTATACGAAGCATGTAAACAAGAAGTCGCCATTCTTAAAACCGAAAACAGTGAGCTTGTGACAAAGCTATGCGCATATGAATCAAGAATCACTGAATTGCAGAGTCATTTATATGATTTAAAGCAAACTTCAAGTCAGACGGTAGCTGTGATCAGTAACAACTTAGAAGATTTGCAGAAAGAAGTGTCTGAGAGGGTATCAATACTTGAGCAAGATCTGAATTCTACTGTTTATCAGCTTGTTGAAGTGGTTCAGAAATTTGATGAATCGGTTGGGAACTCCTGCTCATTGATATCACTTCCTCAAGATGGGTTGGATGTAGTTAGTCTTGTTGCTGCTTCTTTCAATGCTAGCACAAAAGTGATTAAAGATTTGCAGAAGAAACTTGAAGCTTGCCAAACCGATCATGAAGTGATTTGCATTTCATACAAAGAAGTCAGTGACAGGTGTGGCGATTTGCAGCAAAACAATGATCTTGCTCTCGGCATATTGCATAAAATACATGTTCACTTCAGAAAGCTCCTTCCTCATTTGCATGGATATGTGGATGAAACTGAGATGAACTTAGAAAATGAGAAGCTTCTGGATCCTCTAGATTATAGTAACTATGGAATCTTCTTTGGAGAGCTGGAGAATTTGCTGAGCGAGAGGCTGGAGCTTGAGTCAGTTAATAAAAAGTTAAATTTTGAGTTGACAAACAAAACAGGGGAATTTGAGGAACTGAACAGAGGATACCTTAATTCAAATGCATTATTCAAGTTAATTGAGGATGTAGAGGGAGTTTTACAACTGGAAAGTACTGAGATTTACTTGGACAAATCACCAGCCTCCCGTTTTGAATCATTGGTGTCTATTCTTGTTCAAAAATACAAGGAGGCTGTTGAGGAGGTTGGCTTTTCACATGAGGAGTCTAGATCCAGGGTGATGAATTTGACTGCATTGCAGGAAGAAATACAGCAGTTAGCTGCCTTGTGTCTTCAGCATGAAACAGAAACTTTTGTTCTCAAGGAAAGTTTAAATCAGGTTGAGGAAGCTCTTTCTGCTTCTGGTTCTGAACTACAGAAGAAAGTAAGGGAACTTGAACAGTCAGAGCAGCGTGTATCATCTATTAGAGAAAAGCTTAGCATTGCTGTTACGAAGGGGAAGGGTCTGATTGTGCAGCGAGATGGTCTCAAGCAGTCCCTTGCGGAGACATCTAGTGAACTTGAGAGATGCTTGCAGGAGCTTCAATTGAAAGATACCAGGCTTCATGAGGTTGAAACAAAACTAAAGGTATATTCAGAAGCAGGTGAGCGTGTTGAAGCTCTGGAGTCTGAGCTGTCATACATTCGCAACTCAGCTACTGCACTAAGAGAGTCATTCCTTCTCAAAGATTCTGTTCTTCAGAGGATAGAAGAGATTTTGGAGGACTTAGATCTTCCAGAGCATTTTCATTCCCGAGATATTATTGAAAAGGTTGATTGGCTTGCAAGGTCAGCTACTGGTAACCTTGTGCCTCCAACTGATTGGGATCAGAAGAGTTCTGGAGGAGGAGGTTCATATTCTGATGCTGGCTTTGTTATGATGGAGCCCTGGAAAGAAGATGTACAGTCTAGCTCAACTTCTGTTGAAGATTTGAAAAGAAAATATGAGGAGCTTCAAAGTAAGTTCTATGGTCTTGCTGAACAAAATGAAATGCTGGAGCAGTCTTTAATGGAACGGAACAACTTAGTTCAGAAATGGGAAGAACTTTTGGATAGGATTGATATGCCATCACAGTTGCGGTCTGTGGAGCCAGAGGATAGGATTGAGTGGCTAGGAAGAGCACTTTCAGAAGCACATCATGATGCCATTTCTCTCCAGCAGAAGGTTGTTAACTTTGAAAGTTATTGTGGATCGCTGAATGCTGATCTAGAAGATTCACGAAGGAGAATATCTGACCTCAACACAAATCTTGAATCTGTTACCAGAGATAGAGAGCATCTTTCCGAAAGATTGGAGATCCTGAGTCATAATCTTGACACACTGTCAGGGAAGGCAGCCCAATTTGAAGATGAGAACAGAAGATTGCAGCATGAAGTTGCTAGTTTGCAGGAGAATAATGAACAACTCTCATTAAATGCATCCCAGTTTGAAGTTGAGAACAGAAAGCTGCAGAATGAAGTAACAAGTTTGCAGGAGAATAATGAGCAACTTTTATCAAAGGCATCCCAGTTTGAAGTTGAGAACAAAAAGCTGCAGAATGAAGTAGCTAGCTTGAACGATAATGGGGCTAAGATGCTTGAGAATGAGAAGCAAATTATTAACTTTGAAAGTGAAATAAGAAGATTGCAGAGTCTGGTTAGTGATGTGTTACAGGATTATGGAATGCAAGATCAAGTTTCTGGTGGCAGTAGCATTGAGTGCTTCGAAGGATTACTAAAGAAGCTTTTAGAGAATTATGCAACCTCTTCTTTGGTAAAACCTCTTCTTGGTGGCGGTGCAGTTGGTGAGCTCCATTCTGATGTGATGCTTGTTGAAGAGAGAAGCGTAGGTAAACTTGACGCTGGGGAATCAGATGTAGCTATCTTGAAGAAAGAGCTGGAGGAGGCTTTGCATGAATTGATTCATGTGAAGGAGGAGAGAGATGGATATGCTGAGAAGCAACAATCTTTAGGCAGTGAGATTGAAACTCTGGTAAAAAAAAGGGAGGAGTTGGAATTGCTTCTTAACCAGGAGGAGCAGAAGTCAGCTTCTGTACGTGAGAAGTTAAATGTTGCTGTTAGAAAAGGGAAGTCATTAGTGCAGCAGCGTGACGGTTTGAAGCAGACCATTGAAGAAATGAACGGCGAGATGGAAAATTTGAAGTCTCAGATTAAAATCCGGGAAAATAAACTTTCAGAGTATGAACAGAAGTTGAGGGATCTGTCTGCTTATCCAGAAAGGGTTGAAGTCCTAGAATCTGAGAATTTATTCTTGAGGAATCGTTTCACAGAAAGTGAGCACCATTTGCAGGAGACAGGAAATACGTTGAGCACTATTTTGAGTACGTTAGCTGCCATTGATGTTGGTGATGGAGTTACACACAATGACCCAATCAAGAAATTAGAGCAAATTGCAAAACTCTGCTCTGATTTGCGGTCAGATGCGGCTTCTTCAGAACAAGAGTGGAGGAAATCTAGAAGAGCAGCAAAGCTACTCCTTGCAGAATTGAATGAAGTTCAAGAGAGGAATGATGGGCTTCAAGAAGAGCTAGCAAATGCTGCTGATGAACTTGCTAGACTCACCAAAGAAAGAGACCTAACACAGACTGCCAAACTTGAAGCCCTTTCTCATCTTGAAAATTTACATAATGTTCACTCTGTGGAAAAGAGAAATCAATTTTCTGAATTCATGGGACTAAAATCTTTTATAGATCAACTCAGGAAAAGCTTCAATGATATTAGTTATGTAATAGCTGATGTTTTCACCAAGGACTTGGAATTTTTGCACAACCTGGAATCTGGTATTGGCTTGTGTATAAAGCCAAGCAGTGCTACTGATGTGGTCAACATTCCCCTGTTCAACGAATTTGCTGCCCTTGTGTCCAGCAATTCAAATAACAAGGTATTCTTAGTTCATTGAATATCTTTTTATTATGAACCCTGAAATCTACTGAACCGCATTGCCCCCATGTTTTAATATTTAGTTGTATTGTCTCCTTTTCATTTGGATCATTGCAAGATTATCACTTTCCAATAGTTAGTTATTTAGGGTGTTTTTTATTTTTATATACCTTCTTGTTTCAGAAACAGAGTCTTAGTTTATAGTGCAAATTTCATACTTGTTTACTTCCTCGCACTTTTTTTGTACTTTCTTGAAAATATGACCCCTGAAAATAGCCTATTTTCTTAATAAGTATCTAGGCAGTGCGATTTTTTAAGTTGACAATTTAAAAGTGCTATTTCCAGCAAATATTTCTTTTCATTTTTAGCTTGTCTAATTTTGTGGGGTTTGAAACCGTAACATGCTATGAAATCATTTAGTCTTGGAATGTTATAAGTTATGCAAGGTTTGGTCATATCAGCACATCTAGAAGTAAAAGACCTTCTAGATGGGGATGATGCACATATCTCTTATTGCTTAAATTTATTAGAGATCTGTAGTTTTGTTTTATTAATTACGTATGTTACTAGTATAGTTTCTTTCATGCCTACTGCCTTTGGCAATAACCTGTGATGGCACTTTTTTTCTTTTGACCATTGTGAATTGTAATGTTGGAATATATATATTTTTAAATTTGTAATTTGATACTTTATTTATCATCAGTTTTAATGATTATTGTTATTATTTATTTGCAGCAATACTCTATTTAGCTTGTTAGTTTACGGTTCATTAGCAACTTAACATGTAAGCCTTATTTGTCTTGTTCAGGTTAATTTTTCTTCCACTGATTCTTGGCTAGACTCCAATTTGCATGGCGATTTTGATGGAAATTTTACAAGTGAAATCTATAGTTCTGTTGGGCATGAACTACAAGAACTGATGGTTGAGGTTGGGATGCTTAAAGAAAAATTACATGAACACTCTAGTTCATTACATGAACAAGCTCAGAGTCTGTCTAAATTAATTGTGATGGCCCATAGAGAAATACTTTCCCGAAATGAGTCACATGAAGCTATGAAGAGAGACATTTTACATTTGGAGTCTACTAAAAAGGAGAAAGATGAGGAACTTCTTGTGTTGCATAAACATAATGATTTGCTTGTTGAAGCATTGTCCAATTCAGTAACAGAAATCGAAAATGCGAAGGCTGCATTTCTTGGAAATAATTGGACTGCTGGAGATCTGGGGATAAACTCGAAATCGGCTACATTTCATGGTGGATTTTCTGGGCAAGGTCATATTTCCTCTGAGGATTCCACCAGGACAATGGTAGACAAGCTGTTGTTGGCTGTGAGGGATTTTGCTAGCATGAAAGCTGAAACAGTGGACGGTAGCCAAAAACAAATGAAAAATGCCATAACTGATTTGCAGAAGGAACTTCAGGAGAAGGAAATTCAGAAAGAAAGAATCTGCACGGACCTCGTACAACAAATAAAGGAAGCTGAAGCTGCTTCAGCTCGTTATTCAATAGATCTTCAATCTTCAAGAAATCTGGTGCGTGATTTGGAGAAACAAGTGGAAGCCATGGAGCGTGAAAGGTACATACTGGAACAGAGAATACAGGAGTTGGAAGACTCACATACCAACTCCACAGAGTTACAACAGAGGGTCAGGTCACTCACTGATCTGCTAGCCTCCAAAGACCAAGGTCAGTTTTAATGAAGTTTGATTCTAAAATTTTGTGTTTGTTTATCGTTTATTGTTTGGATATAATTAATTTGTATGATAATTACTTCCTGATCACAGAGATTGAGGCCTTAATGCAAGCACTTGATGAGGAGGAATCACAGATGGAAGATCTCAAGAAAAAGTTAGAGAAACTGGAAATGGTAGTGCAACAAAAAAATTTAGATCTTGGGAACAGTGAAGCTTCTCGTGGAAAGGCTATGAAGAAGCTTTCCATTACTGTGAGCAAGTTTGATGAGCTTCATCAATTATCTGCTAGTCTCCTTGCCGAGGTTGAAAGGCTTCAATCACAATTGCAAGATCGCGATGGTGAGATCTCTTTCTTAAGGCAGGAGGTCACTAGGTGCACCAATGAGGTTCTTGTTGCATCGCAGATTAGCAACAAGAAAGATTCAGATGACATTCAAGAGTTCTTGGCGTGGTTTGATGTAATTATTGCTAATGTTGGGATACATAATCTTCATTCCGATAAGAATGACCATGTTCATGAACGTAAAGATTTGCTTAAAAAGAAGATTGAGCTGATTGTATCAGAATTGGTAGACCTGAGGGAAGTTGCACAAAGCAAGGATGCATTGTTGCAAGTAGAAAGGAACACGGTGGATGAATTAAGGCACAAAGAAGAAATTCTTGAGAAATCTTTACGGGACAAGGAATCGCGCTTAAATCTTCTTGAAGGTGTGGGACCTTCTGAATTGGCTACCTCTGAAATATCCGAAGTGGAGCCTTTGGTATGATGTTTCATTTGCTTAATTAATTTCTTTTTATATGGATTAGTACGATCCTTTCTCATATGTTCTTTTATTTATCTTGTGTTAATTGTTTCGGGCATTACAATTTGGTTTGAACTATTTGATTTTTATACTGGAATCACTAAGCACATAGTTGTGAATTTATGCAGATAAACAAATGGACAGTACCAGGAGCTTCCACTACATCTCAAGTTCGCAGTTTGCGGAAAGGCAACACTGATCAAGTTGCCATTGCTATTGATATGGAACCTGGAACTACTAATAGGTTAGAAGATGAAGATGATGACAAAGGTAATATCACCGCCTATTTCATTCTTATATTTTGAATTGTTTGTAATCTCATTTAATTGTGTTTCCTCTGTTTTAGTCCATGGTTTCAAGTCTCTCACTACGTCAAGAATCGTCCCAAGGTTTACAAGACCTGTGACCGACATGATCGACGGCCTTTGGTAGGCAGACCCAGCTCTCCCTCTGTAATATCTTGATGTCCATCTCTCATGAATGCTCTAAACTGATTTTTCTACATTCAATCTGCCAGGGTTTCTTGCGATCGGGCTCTGATGCGTCAACCAGCATTGCGGCTCTGTATTATACTCTATTGGGCAATTTTACACTCCCTTCTCGCAGCTTTTGCCATTTGAGAGGCCAAACCGGTCAGTATTTTCTATTCGGAGCGGTTTTTTTTTCGTGATCACTAACTTGTGTTTTCGGTCCTCATTTGGGCCAATTGTGAAGGGCAGTGATTTAGTTATTTTGTTCACCCTACAAAAAAAATTTCAAATCTTATTATATTCTCCAAAATTTATCAAAAATCTATTCTTTTCTCTACTCTTATAATTATTTTATTTTATTCTATCATGTGAATCCTATTATCTTTTATATCATTTTACCATATTATATTATTTTACACACTTAAACTCTATCACTTTTTACATCTTATATATTTAAACCTTATCATATTTTATATTATATTATTAACATCCTCGTCACTTTTTACATAAAATTATTTTTTAATCTTGTGGACTCCACTAACTTTTATCAAAAAAATTAGAATTTTGTTTAAAAAATTATCCTACTCAAATCCTCAAAATTCAGTTTAAATCGCATCTCAGACCCATTATGAGTTAGTTTAATTCAAATTTCCTTGCTTTACATTGATCGAGTTCAAACTTGCCTTTTCTCTGTTGCAGGTCCACAATCTGGTGTCTGAATCGTAGCTCATGGATATTAAATTTTTTATCACAATCAATTAATTTTTGCGGTTCCTATATGTTTGTCAAATTGATTTATTGTTAAGCTCAACCAGGCAGCTGTGATTCCCATTTTTATTTCTGAGTCTCAGATTGCTTGGTTGTATCAAATAAATAAATAAAAAAAGGAATGAAATCCCATTTGTCACAAACATAGATTATAAATTTCATAAGACCATAAACATAAATCATACCTTCTATTTGTTGCACAGGTTTTTTTTTTTTTTTTTTGGGATATTTACATCTTAGTACCTTGTTTATGTTAATTGCAAAAAATATTTTTATTTTTTAATAATTACATAGGCTACTTTATTGTTTTAGTTTGTTACAATTTAGTATCTTAACACATAGAATGTCCAAAATATCTTTTTAAAAATCAATTTATTTGGAAGAGTTTTTCAAAAACTCTGTTAGTATTTTGACAAATAATTGTCGTTTAGTTCACTTTTTGCCAAAAGAGTTGTAACAGTATTGTTGAAAAACTCATGGGGTTTTGTTTTTATTTTATTTTTTTAAAAAAAAGCTTCATTGTTTGGTTTAGTATTTTAGAAAGATTTTTGGAATGTATAAAATTGAAAATTTATCATGTTGAAATTTTTTAAAATTTTATGTTAATAAATAAATTATAGTGTTTAGTTTAGTATTCTAAAAAAACTTTTAGCTTTTTATAAAATTGAAATTTTTTCGTATTGAAATATTATGTTAATGGTAAGAGTGGTGTCTGGTTTGATATACTAAAAAAATTTTAGTTTTTATAAAATTGAGACTTTATCGAATTGAAGAATTTTAAAATATTATGTTAATAATAAATTACGGCGTAATGTTTATTTTGGTATTCTAAAAAGACTTTTGGGTTTTTATAAAATTAGGATTTTATCGTATTGAATTTTTAAAAATATTCTGTTAATCGTAAATTATAATGTATTGTTTGGTTAAATATTCTATTTTTTTTTTTTGAGTTTTTATAAAATTGGGATTTTATCATATTGAATTTTTTTGAAAAATATTATGTTAATCATAAATTATAATGTGTTGTTTGGTTTGGTATTAGGTTTTTATAAAACTAGGACTTTATCGAATTAAATAATTTTAAAATATTATATAATCATAAATTATGGTGTATTGTTTGGTTTGGTATTCTAAAAAAATTTTTGGTTTTTTTTTATAAAATTGAGATTTTGTTGCATTGAAGAATTTTAAAAATATTATGTTAATCGTAAATTATGGTGTATTATTTGGTTTGATATTCTAAAAAAGCTTTTGAGTTTTTATAAAATTAGGAATTTATCGTATTAAAGAATTTTAAAATGTTATGTTATATTCTAAAAAAGTTTTTGGGTTTTTATTAAATTAAGACTTTTTCGTATTGAAGAATTATAA
>WUAT03064376.1:0-13423 GCA_010015005.3 Ulmus americana
CCATAAGTTTGCTTAGAAACAAGGTGTGACGGGTAAATTGCCATTACCCTGTTATCAAACAATGCAAAGGAGTTTAATATATATATTAATTGTAAGACATAGTCAGTTTGGCCATTCTTAACATAAATAGTAGCAACAACCGTAACCATTCCGAACATTTAGTTTCAGAGGAATTTGTGTAATTTTTTAGGGGCATTTGTGTCCTTTTCAGATCAAAAAGGCAAAAAAAAAGTTCTTAAAAAAAAATAAAAAAATCTATATATATAAACACTGGTGTGTGATTAGTATGGTACTATATTTGATTTAGACAAAACTAAAAATTTAAAATTAAATTTAAATATATTAAAACTAATCATTAATATTTTATAATTAATTTTTTTACTTTTAATATTATGACTTAATTAAATTTAATTTTAATTTAAGATAACAGTTTCTTTTAAAAAAAAGCAGTTTAAATAATAAAAAATAGACTACAACAATAATCTTACCGTAACTCATCTTAGATGATGGGTTGAGGTAAGCCCCTTTCAAAACTCTTAGAGCTAGTTTAGCACACATGATTGGATTGGATTATTGTTCGGGATATGACAATAATGAATTGACTTGAACTGTGCTTAATACTGTCTCGTATTTGATACATATATAAAAATGGACTGGACAATAATAAAAATAAATTAATATTAATATTTAAAAAATAAAAATATTTAAATTGACGTTAAAATATAAATTATATCTTAAATATTAAGATTTTATTTAGTTTAGTTTGAAAAAAATAATATTTTAGTTATTATATTATATTAAATATTAATTATAATTTGTGATAACGATAAATAAATATATATGAGAATACATTACTTTTTCAATATTAAAATATTTAATTTTTAAATTGAGTATTTTATTTTATTTTTACAAAATTAAAACCAAAATAAATAACAAATTCAATATTAAAATAATTCAAAATACTCATAACTTACAAAATAGGAAAAAAAAAATCCATAACAAATTTAGTATAACATTTTTTCCCCAAAAAAAAAAAAAATGTAAACTCAAAGCAAATATATAAACCAAAAAGTAATATATATATTTCGTTGGTTTCTCACAGAGTAGTGATGCAATTGAAAGAAGAAAAAAATATATATATATAAAGAAATTGGATGAAAATGTTATCCTATGATAACCTATATTGGTAAAAGGACTGCATAATACCACAAACAGGCTATTACATTGGTACATTGGGCTGGGACTGCATAGTCTATAACAAATTCAAGAGCTAGACATTGGATATGATAAAATTAGCCTAGTCCAACCCATAGTACTAGCTTCCAAACGGGGCCCTTAGGAATTATTTTGGCAAGAACCAATATTTTTGGTATCGTTGGATGAAATGCAACCAATATACTTCCCTCACATAACCTCTTTATTTATCATGTGATCATTTTGATAGTATGTCATTTTGGAACCACCCAAGTAAACAGGTTTTGGAAGAATGGAATCCTCCAGTATAGCGTAGCGTTCATGCCATGATTCTGCATGCGAAAAACCTAGCTTCCAAAACTCTATATCTTGGCCCAGGAAAACCACGATGTTAGAAAAGCAGAGAACATCTTGGCGAAGCTCCCTAATGATGGCTTCCTTTTGTTTGAGGCATTGGCTTTTCCGAAGCGAAAAGGCCTCTTTTGCACGCAGACGTTTAGCCAGGGTCTAATTTTCTTGGTGATATGTTTTGACAACAGCACACCACGGCTCCCCATCGCGAGGAAACAAACCACCAACAAGAGCAGTGGAACAACTATTGGGTGAGGATGAGCCTGAGGAAGCATCGGCTGGTTGTGAAGGAGGGAAAATAAGCCCCAAACCAAATTGGAAGTGAGGATTTGCCATTGTTAAAAAATGAAAAATAAAGCAGCACGGAACAGGCAGAAGGAAAAAATGGAGAACAAATTGCCTTTTCATGGAATAATTTAAAAGGAAGGCACAAGGGTCTTTTTGGTATTACCAAGAAGGACAAAAAAGGAAGACTGCAAATTGATAAAAAAAAAAAAAAAAAAAAAAAAAGAATCTTGTGCGCCTGGGCTTGTCACACCAGCGGCTTGGTCACATCAATGCCAGTCCGACGATCACAAAGAGGTAATCTCTTCTTCCAAAATAGAAATTCGCGAGGCCAATTGCGCATATCCTGCCTAAGAAGGAGGAAAATAGACAATCTTGGAAATTGAACCAAAAGGGCTCTTGATGCCTTGATTCCTAGCAGGAGACGAATTAGGAGGTGCTTGAATGGTAGACACTAACCGATCCCCATAAACTTTAACAGTAGATCGCCCTGGAGAAGTAAACGCCGCAGAAGAGGAATAAAGGGAAGACATGATGACATGAGTTCCCAAAAACAATCTAAGGCCATACTTATAAGGCCCAGAAACTTAGGGCCCAAGTCGACCAATAAAATAATATTTATCTAATATTTGTTATAAATTTGTGGGTGCAGGTGTAGAGTTTTTAACTATACTTCAAACTTTACAAGAAACTAATGTTCCTGGGTGGTTCCAAAATGACATACTATCAAAATGACCAGGTGATAAATAAGAAGATCACGTGAGAGAAGTATATTGGTAGCGTTTCATACAATGATACCAAAAATATTAATTCTTGCCAAAATAAGTTCTAAAGGGTCAAGGACAAAAATAAGATGTTAAGTCTTTTTACGCAAAAAGGCCATAATTGAAGCCTTAAAAAATAACACTGTGAAACCCATCTTCTTTCCTTTACCACTTACGGATGGGAAATAAAGGAGTCCGAATGCACACACTATCCCAATCCCAAACACATATTCCAAAACCCAATATGACGTCACTTAATCCCACTAAAAGGATCCCAAAAGTAGTATAAATATGATGTTTTCTCACCACCAAAAACACAACTCGGAGATAAAACAATATACACAATTGCAACTTCTACTTTCTCGCAAAACCCAACAAAAACCGTCTTGTCACCATCACCATCTCATTAACTCTTGCTCCCACCATTCCCTACTTCAATATATTTATCAAGTTTTCTCCCAAATAATATCATACGTCTCCATACATATTGCCCATATACAAAGTCAAGTCAATATACAAACATAAACCATCCATATTTTCTTCTTTTACGGACCCACCTTCCTTTTCTATATATACTACTCCAAATCCATTTCCCCACCAACACTATTAATAGTCTTATATATCCACACACACACACTACCCCACACATATTTTTGGGTCGCGTAAAAATCATGCAACAATTATGATAATAGGCTTTCTCATAACAAATCATTAAAAGGGCCAATTGCGGGCTTGGCAAACAATTATTTTTGGACCTCAACCCCTTTCTTGGTTCTTTTAGCGACATTATTTTGACAATAGTTAAAACTTTCTACCACTCCACCCCACTAATACACATCCTAACCAAGCTTAACCATTGTCTTTCAAGTTATGTCTTTACAGGAACATGGACTTTTGGATAGACTAGAGTCGATAGTTCCCATATAGGATTGGAGAGCTATTGTCGTGACTTTAAGAACCTACAACGACACCAAATTAATGTTCCGCCCCGAAACACGTCTCTCTTAAGCTTGATTGGAAATCTAATTTTTGAAACCAAAACTAGTTCAAAAATCCTTTTGAAACCTTTATAAGCTGTTGATCAAATAGTTTTCATTTTTCTTTCTTAGATTTCATTTGACCCCCTTTGTTTGGAATCTTACAAATAATACTCTTAGTGATTAACTTCTTTTTTTTTTTCTCATAAAAAAAATCTTTCATTTCTACCCTCAAAGAAAAATTTATCTTCCCATCCTAAAACTGATTCGTCTTCAAACCTGAAAATTCCAAATTTACACTTTTGGCCCAAAATGCCAAATCTTTACTCTTTTTTTTTTTTGTTTTTTTTTTTTTTAATATCATAAAGCTTGGATCTATAGCTCTTGCTCATAATTTCTTCTTATAACTTTTAAGGTTTATCTTATTACTGTTCTAAGGACTTATTTCGAATATAAATATTTGATTTTTTTTCCTTCATAAAAACCCATTTCTTAGAAATCTTATCATTCTCATCACCCCAAGGATAATCCGTGGTAGAATTCTTAAGAAAGGGAATGAGTATAACAAGAACTTTTGAAGCAACAAGATCAGGATTGTCTATTGGTTTAATTAACATACTCAAATGTCTAAATCCATACAAAAAACACACTATCTGAAGAAAAAAATATTTCTGTGTTGAAGTACCTGTGACACCAAGCGATTACTCCTGTGCTATATACAAAGACAATCATTTATGCTGCTGCTGGACCTTCAGTAAAAGTTTCGTCATCCAACATCTCAACCACAGGGGCAAACTGCACAAGTTTTAGATATAGTGAGAAGCTTGAGAGAAAAAGTTGGGTGAAGCTCAACTTTTAATAAAAAGGAACACTGACCTCGTCATTTTCTTCAAAATAGATACCATCAACCGCACTTTTCTGCTGGAATTCGAATCCAAGATTGTTTTCAAGCAGCTCCTTGAGTCTTCTTGTCTATGAGAGTTGAAAACATTGAATTTTAGATTCAGGAACAATCAAAAGCCCGCACAATAATATAATTAAAGAATGTCAGACTGCAAACTGTCATTCCTATTTAACTGTAAGACCCTATCTTCTTTTGTTTCTATCTTTACATCTTTTGGTTGTTTTGACAGAAAAAGGAATGGAGAAGTTTTAGAAAAGACCCTTTGTGATAACTAAAACTACAACATGACTAATATTCTTGATTGATTGATTGAAATTAGTATCAAAATTATTCAAAGGGAAGCACAAAAGTTTAAAACCAACTTGGCTTTGAATAAATTGCTGGAAGTAGGAGCCCTATTGCTATGAGGATATCACAAGCTCAGTCTCCATCACTATAGCTAGTGAGAATGTCAGCTAACAATGTTTTAAGTTACCAATCAAGCTAACAATTGCAAAATAAAAAAAATAATCTCCGCCATTTTGATGTAGTTATGTCATATGGAAACCGTGAGAGAAATGCAATATACTCATAATCCAAGGTGAATTTAAAGAAAGAAAGAAAGAAAAAAAAAAACAAAGTCTAAGAACAGAAATCGTATCAAGAGGAAATAAAACCTTTAGGCTTCTTTTCTTTATCCTGAATGAGTTATATTTAGAGAGAGCCAGAATTGTACATACCCATAACAGTAGATCACCATCGACAACTGAGGCATCTAGCATTAGTGAAAAGAAGTCCTGCCCAACAAATAGTTTTAATCAAACAGGTGTGATGATTATAATGCTCAATCCATGTAACAAGAAATTAGACATAACATGCTCCTAAGTTGACATGGAATTTCTGTTCTAGGTAAATGAGCATGGATTGATTTGGATCAAAATCTGCACAAACTACACAACAGATAATATCGCCACATACTGGTACCTTGCAAAGATGGTACAGAAAGCTATCAGCAGTAAACCATGAGTCATCCAACAATGCTGATGCCCCTGCCTCTGAACCAACTGTACTTGCCCGATCTTTTTGAAGTCCATACTTTAGTTGATAGAAGAGGACCTTAATAAACTGAGATAATTATATTGGATGTCAGATATTGGTATTTGAAAAAGAGAAAGGAATAAGCAAAGTACATGTATCAGCTACTTGGTACGAAGTACCAACTGCATTGTGGAAGTAGAGACAAGGATATGAAAGAGAGGAAATGATACCCAACTTGATGGATGAATAAATCAGTCTATTCATTCAGATTTAATAGTAAAATATTGTGAAGAAACAAAGTCAAAACATGATAAACCAGCCTATTGCAGTTCTAGCCTAACCTTGTAAGCTATTAATGTGTCTTTCAATTGTGTAGAAGGGGACAAAATTGAAGCATTTGACAACCACAAAGCTTAATTGAAGTGACAGATAAGCTTACAAAAGATAGGGAAAAAAAAAAAAAAAAGCATTAAAGTATAACTGTTTTATACTGAGCTACCAAAGTAAAAGTCGAAAATGGAAGCATCATATGTCATTGATTTACAAGTCAAACTGGTCCTATACCAAGAAGAATAGGAGAATTCAACCCCAATACAAAGCTAGGATGAAGTAATTTAATTGTTCTACATTTATTACAGTAATTATAACCTAAGAGCACCATGATTGCAGCTTTTAATAATGTAACAAGAAGAGGTAGTAATAATGACATAATTCCAAGCTTACCTTCACAAAGAGCTGAGTCCTGGTATGGAAAGGCTGCATTGAGTGAGAAAGTAAAAATTTCAGAATAAATTACAACATGAACAAAAGTTTAAGAAGGAAAAGTAATGCTTTGAATTTAGGAAATAGAGCTAACAAATAAAACGTGTTTCAGGTCCTCAGGATATGGACTTAAGCAAGCTGCATGGCCATATACCAGAAAAACCCACCCATCTAGATTGTGAAACATTGTACAATATTGTATTTGTAAACCATAAAAACCACCCAGTAGTTCTTGCATAGATTTTTTATCCTTGTGTATCTTAGTTCATGAAATGCAATAATTAAAGGTAAAACTATCAACAACATAGTAAAGCTTGTGAAAAAAAATGCAAAACAGCCTAATGATGTTTTTACTTCAGTTTTCATGAAGTCAAACATATTAACTTACAAGTTGAGCAATGAATCAGTTAAGATCCAAAGAGGGGGGGTAAAAAAAAGTTATGTCATCAACGAGTCGGTCACACACATAATAACATCTAATAAACCACAACAATGGGTTAGAAGCCTACCCATTCCTTTTTTTCCCAGAAAGAATAATAGACATTAACACCTAAGTGAGAACCTTAAAACTCTTTACAATTATCTAATTGGACAGAACACAAATTCTTTCTGTTTTGAGATGGAAATCTATGACTAATATGTTAATTGGAACTTGAAAGTTAAACTAGTACTTACAGCTTCAGTACATCCAAACAGTAGGCTGACTATAGACTTCCACTGTAGAAATGCTTCAAGTGATTGTTCCATCTGCATCAATTCCAATGTTATTAAAATCTCAAACGTTCAATTAATATATATATATCTACAATTTTTTATACATACCAAAAATGCAATAAATGTAAATTGCAGCTCCCCAAGAAGCAAGTCTTCCGAGCCTCCGTAATCTTTGATCAACAGGCTTTCTAACAATTGTGTCTAAGCACATCAGTACATAATCATAGAAAAATCAGGAAAGATGATTCGAAAATATCTTATGATCTTTGTCTTTTTCAAAAGAAGTATTACTTCATCAAGATTTGTCAGCATTTAAAAAAAAAATGAAAGTCTAATGATTACTTCAAGATTCAAGGAAGTAAGTTCTTGCCCCTGGATTCCTTTTCATTTGATGACACGGGGAATTGATATGAAGTAACATCCTTTCTTCTTAGATGTTTCAGTGGACGTTGAGAACTTAGAAGCCTTCATTTTCTCATCAAGCGCCTTCTCCATCGCTGTTTTTGGAGCACTCTTCAACATCATAGGTTTAGACGCTACAGTAATTTCGCCTCCAATGGGCTCTGTTCAACAATTAAATCATTCACAATTCAAAACTTGTTGGGCATAATACATTGAATCCATTTAGGTTTCAATGACAGAGCACGAACACCACATAAACAGAGATATTAGTACATAGATATATATATTCACATATATCGGGTATGGGATATAATATATTGGTAGTTATATATTCAACACACATATATAATTACATATCTCTGGAATTACAAGCGACATAGCAGCTTGTTCTTCACCTCCTTTATTTTTATTTTCCTCGTCTCTTATTGTTACATCCATTATACAAGAATGCAATACTATGTGCTAGGGTACTAAATAGCTTCTTAGCTTCTTATCCCCAAGACAAAGATGCAGCCATTCTCCAAGTCTACTATGGAGAAGTTAAAAGTATATGAGAAACATAAAGTTAAACAGCATCTACATAATGAAATTATATATATATATATATATTAAACATATCAAAGCGTAAACTGTGTTTCACATGATTAATTTTGGTATTAAAATCTCTACACCTCCGTTTCCCCACATCTTCTATCTGCATTAGGGAAAACCATAATAAATTTCCTCCATAATTCTTGTCTCAAATTCTTTGACCATTCGTGGTACTCTATACATTAGCTTGAGAGTTCAAAAATGAAAACGTGTACAACATTTTGAACTTGGCAACAATTTGCTCCTAAAACTGGATGACATCAGGGGAAACGGCCAAAAGATGCATCAAAGAACCAAAAACACTGATCAAAGGACAACCATGGAAAATTTCCTTAACTCCTCCAAAGATGAGCAACAACAACTAAACTCCTAATGCATATGTCAAGAAAATTATCATTAGAGAGAGCCTTTGAGATAGTACCTAAACGTTCTATGGTGCTCTTTGTAATGTAGTTAGATAACCTTTTCCAATCTGCATACTGAGTTAAATTATATGGCCCAACGTGTCTGTCAAACTCCAAACTTCTGACTGCTCCACAATATCTCTCTTCCTTAATCATGATAAGAAGACGAGAGAGACAGAAAGAGGAAAAACAGAGAGAAGAGGAAAATAAGAAAATAATATCAATAGTCATCTCAAATTCAAACTAAAAAAAAATATTATATGAAAAAAATTGCATCAACTCTTTTTGAAGATGTCACACTTTTACAGAGAATAGCCTAATTTAACATGATTCTCCCTTTCACTTATTGTTTTATGCAGCTTCAATTATAAAGTAAAAACTGGTGTAAGCTTCATCAGCCATCACTGTGAGTACAAGATTGAATGTAATGTACATAATAAATAACAGAAATTGGTAAGATAAAAGTGAGCAAGAACCTCTTCTTCTGATACTTTCACAAGTCGCTCTTCTTGCTGATCCCACTTGCGAACAATCACCTGTAGTTACCATCACAGATGAGAAAGTTGAATACTTTATGAACTACGAACTTGGAACGAATGAAAAAGTGGACACGGATTTCAAACCTCAGAGGGGCCAGCATCAACAAAAAATCCAATTATTGGAGAAAACTCCTTCCCATCTCTGCAGGCAAATCATACACATGCATTAAAATAAACGCACGAAAATAAATAGTACAAAAAAAATGTCAATAAACAGAGTTCTCGCAATAGTATTTAAAACAGTTTTGAAGCACATAATATGCTAACACATAAGGAGCAACATAGGGAGGAGTTGCCCTCAGTGAATTATTATTCTAGCAAGCTAAGGCAAGCCTAGCTGGTTCGGTTCGTGAGTTTAAGGTGGAGAGAACTCCAGGTAGGGGTCCTAACCCCATTGTAATAATAATAAAAAAATAAGATAGTATTGGCAAGTTTCTATAATGCTAACACATAAATCTCTTACATTTAAGTTGGTAGCAACATAAATGTTAAATGCTCTATCTGCTCATACACGAAAACATACAAATGACCATTTGGTTGTGATTTTAGAAGCATAATATTAGGGGAAAAAGAAAGAAGAAAAAAAAAAAAGACCCTTCTTCTTTCGAGGTTTATTTGGTGATGAAAAAAGCTATAATCCAAGTTCACTATCAGGTAAATTTTTTAGTAAACATATCAACAAACCAAAAGATGAAGTAGTAAAAAGGAGAAAAGCTAAGAAAAAACACGAACACACGTAGATATAAGAAATTTGAGATATTGAAACAACCTGGTTGAGGAACTATAATACGCAAAATGAGGACCAGGAGGAATCATCTTTATGCCTTTGAAAGCAGGACCTACTGTAAACACCTGCACGCCATAGCAGAAACTTTGATAAAGCAAAGATACTCGATTTCTACATCAAACGTATTTAATAAGCTTAAATCTTAAATTTTCTCCCAGTTTCTCGAATTTTCTGAGCAACCAAACAGAGGCGTTTGTTGAAGCATCTTACCTGAGTATCAATTCCGATGAGGGTGTGTTGAGGAACATCGAGGAGAAGAAGAGTCACACCGTGCTTCACGAGCTCTAGCGCCATTTCAGAATCCATTTGTGAAGAATTGGAGAAGCAAGACTTTGGGTCCGTTTAAATTTTGTTATTCACAGAAATTTTGAATGTTTGCTTCGTACTGCTACTCGGAACACCGCCTCCGGAAGCCTCTAGTGGCTTGCGTGAATATCCTCCTATTACACCGAGGGGGGCTGGGCCCGTGCGTGTGTGTCTATATATATATATATATATTGGGCTATATGGTTTGGTCAGTTTTTGTTTAGTTTGGTTTCACATTTTTTGACCCGTTACTAAATAATTTGAGTTTGATTTTATACATTTTGAACCTGTTATCAAATTATTTAGATTCTTTTTGATTTGGTTCAGTCCAAAATTGATTTGGTTTTGCCGGTTTAAGCAGTTTAAGTTGAAAATGCACAACCCTAATATCTAGATGAAATATTCCAACAAAAATAAGAAAATTATTCAATTTTAAATTAGATTGGATTAATTAAATTAGATTGAATTAGTTTGAATTATTCAACTTTCGTGTTGGATTTAAATATTGACTAATATCGATATCGATATTGATATTGATTTTATTTTCTAATAGTGTAAGTTTTCTTTAATTTCTTAGAAATATTGATAAATTTCAGGAAATATCGATAGTTTGCAATGAATTTCAAAAAATATTAATTTCCCTATTTCTCTTTATTTTTTTATTTTTTACATTTTTTTTTGTTCTTAATTATAATTAAAAGTTAAAAAAATCTACAATTATAAGTTAAAAAGTTTTGAAAAACATCTATAATTAAAAAAAAAAAAATCTTATAATTAGAAAAGCTAAAAAGCTTTAAAAATTCATCATTGGATAAAAACATTAGGGTGTTTTAAGTTTTTGTACCTAGTTTTTTTTATTTGTCGGTAGGAAGAAATTGATAATTACACTACAATAGTATTTTAGAAAAGTTATTGTTTTAATTAAAATAGAGACATGTCTTATGTATCCGAAACTACAATAAATTTACTGTATTATTTGTTTTTATTGAAAAATATATTTAATTTATGTATTATTAGGTCAACATACATCTAAATTTCTACAAAATATTTCTATGACAATGGTAAACCTCCATTAATTTTAATCTTTTCCTGAAATATATGAAACTTTTTAAAAATATAAACCTCAATATATGTCGTAATATATGTGGGATATTGATATTTTCATCCTACGCCATCCTACACCACACATTCCTTGTCTCAAATTCAAAGTGATAATACCGTGTTCAATTATTCATGTGTGAGTCCTATTCCTAATTTACTGTGCCGTGTCCTGTCAATTGCAAAAGGTAAAGGACACTGGGAAACAAAGAAAATGGAAATTTGAGATTTTATTAGACAAACAGTTAACTTCCATTACTGAGCAAACAGAATTGTATTTAAATGGGCCCGTAGAAATAACTTCTCTGCTTTTTCTAAAGCTACCCTCTCTAGTGGTAGCAATTTTGTATTGGGAACTCCGAAAGCGGAGGCTAGCTCCCCCATCAAGCGAAAACCGCAGGTGATTTTGATGGAGACTAGTAAAAGGAGATCACAATGTGTTTTAGGAGGTTAAAAGGAAATCAGGAGGTGCTCCAAGAAAGTGCGGGGCTTGGTATTGTAAAATAGTGTTTAGTTTAGCATTTTATAATATTTTAAATATAATATTCTGAACAAAGTATTCTGAATAGAATATTTTGAGCGAAATTATTGTTTGGTTTATAATTCTGAGCAGAGTTACTGTTTGATTTAGAATTCTGAATAGAGTATTCTGAACATAATTTTTTTTAAATTATTATTATTTTTTAAAATGTAATTTAATTTTAGTCATTAAACTAATGCAATTTGTTTGTAAAATATTTTTCCTTGTCAACTTCTTACATAAGTAATATAAATTATTTTAATTTACATAGCTTCCCTTTTTTTTTTTTTTTAAATGTAGATTCAATTATGTAGGATAAGACAGTAGTCAATCGCATGTTCTATCCACCGAAAAAGAAAATAATATTTACTAGTTTTATAACTAAATTGTTGATTGAATATTTTGCAAATTAACGCAACATTATAACTACTTAAAAATAATGAAAGTACAACAAATAATGTATATTGTCGTTACTAATACAAATGCATTGCTTAGGAAGAAAGTAACATCATCTTCAATGTTTAAGATTACAAACATATTTAATGGTTACATAATATAAGAAAGAGGTGTAAGTTCAAGTACATTACATAACAAATCCAACTAGTCTAGCCTATCATTCCATACCGCAGTTGCTTGTTGATCTCGAATATGACCCATATCATTATTGTCCTCACATTGTTGTTGTGTTGATGCTTCGCCAACATCATTATAAGTCATTAAATATGTTTGTAATCTTAAACATTGAACAATGAACAATGCACACAACCGGCGAAAACAATCTCGGTTCATCCTTATATGTTCCAACAATACTCCCTTGTGACCTGTAATCAACTCACACATCTTTTCGTGTCCACTGAACGAGGAAACATGCTTCGGTATTCTCGACCTCCTACGTATCTTCCTAACAACCGAATCCATCACGCAAACCAAAACAACGACGTCATCATCATCATTTGAATCATACCCAGACATCTAGCTCCTATTACATTTAAACATTGTAAAATAAATTAAACTCACAACACAAAATCAACTACTAATGTACCATTCGCAATAAACATTTTAGTAAAAACAAGTACTCAACACTCAGTCAGTTCAAGGAACGGTCTATAAAACATAATCGAACTATAAACTAAATAGAAAACATGGTCCATCACATAACATAAATTATTGAGCCGAAATAATGTCCTCTACCGATTAACAGTACGCTAAAGCCGAATAAATGTTCTCAAGTCCTAAAACACAACATTAAGTAATGAAAAATACGGTAAAAGGTATGTAAACATAGGTTGTGCATAAGAAAACAATCTCAATCAAGTTGCAACACTTCTTGAATGTATGCCACCCTCATATCATGCGAAATCTTAAGAAACATTTTGTAAACCGTTGGTTGTGGCCTAATGTACTCAAGTGCCTTGACTCTCTGCCTGCAACCAAACTCTAACATCGCTGTAACAATTTCGGTTATCTGCTCAAACAGCTCATCTGATTGCGGCCCTATTTGTCTGGACTCCCTCGAACTCACATCTCGCTCCTGTTTAGCAACGAATGTAGTGACCATGGTTGTAATGCTATCCTCGTAGCTAATTTTCGCTTTGCCCTTGTTCCTCTTATTCTGCGCTGGACCAGATGTTCCCGGTCGCTTCTCCCCCGATCGTGGACCTGTGTCCATTGTTAGGTCTTCTTGCGAATCTGGTTTATCATCACTTGCTACCCCCACATCCCTACCTAAGTAAGGATTGGCCGAGGGGACAGCTAAGTTGCCAGTCGCGCTGAAGAAACCAAATATAAGCTCGTACATGTCGAGGTTT
>WUAT03064486.1:0-13422 GCA_010015005.3 Ulmus americana
GAGGAGCTGCGGCAAAAGACTACGGTGATGAGTGACGACGAGGTCAAGGAACCAAGGAGCAAAGGAGAAATGAGAAAGAAGAAGGGGTTCTACATTTTTTGTAAGCAAACACTATAGCAGCAATAAATGTTGTTGCTATAGAGATAATATTTAAGTTTATAATGATGACACCGTCGTCACTATAAGATTGTGCGGGAAACTAAAGAGCATTTTTTCCCTTAAAATTGCAAAATACATAGCGATGACAAGTTAATATATAGCGATGACATTTGTCGTCGCTATAGAATTTTCCTGGAAAAATAAAGCATTGTTTTTTTCCTCGAAATGTTAATCAACGATGCGACAATTTAGGTACCCTATAGAAAGACATATGTTGTGGCCATTGATTTTCCTAGGGAAATTAGTGCGTCAAAATTTTCCCACGAATAATTAAGGTCTATAGCAACAACGTAGTAGTTTTACTGATGACAATTGTCATTGCTATAAGCTCAGCTCTAAACGACGAGTGTATGGCAACAACAAGGATGTCATCTCTATAGACGACTTTTCTTGTAGTGTCTGAGTTTAGGCTTGTGAGTTGGGCTTTTTGGCAGCATGAGTTGTTGGCAACAATGGTGGTTTTGTTTTTATGTCTTTTATTTATTTAAAAGTGTTTAGTATCGAGCATAAACCAGAAATATAACTTATTCATAATAAAGATTAGGGCAAAAGTGACATTTAAAATAAATTCAAAACACAATAGGTATCCGTACGTTATTATTTTTCAATTACAGGGGTAGGTTATCTAAAATACGAGCTAGTTTTTGAAACTTTTTCAAAATGTAGAGTAATTATCCTTTATTATTATTATTGTTATTGTTATGCTAGAACCATAGCTTGATCCAGAGTCAATTCAGTAACGCGAAGCCGAGCTTTAATGCGCGGCGTGGCCGGCGCCTATAAACTAAAAAGTAGGCCAATTGAATGTTAATATGGGTGTGGTCTCGACTTCCAACTACTCAGGACCCAACTGCCCTAATTTGTACGCAAATAATCTTACATTCTTACAAACCAATAGTATAACCCACTAGTACTCCATAAATTTTCAAATAAATAAATAATTTCTATTATCAATCTCACTCACAAGTCACAACACAACCACATAATATTTTTTCATGTTAATGACTATTCTCAACAACATAGTGGCCCTCTTTCTCTCCTCCTTTTAAAACCCCCCATATATCTTCAGTATCTTCACTTCATCAAACCAAAACACACCTCTCTCTCTCTCTCTCTCTCTCCCATCCCTTTTCGTTCTCTCTTCTATACTGGCCATGGGGGCTCAACGGCCTCGTTTTGAACAAATCTCTAAATGCAGCACAGAGGGACGATCAAACCAGACAGTGGCTGCAGACCTCGATGGCACACTTCTCGTGTCCAGAAGTGCTTTTCCCTACTTCATGCTTGTTGCAATCGAAGCTGGAAGTCTTCTGAGAGGTGTGGTTCTTCTTGCATCTGTTCCATTTGTGTATTTTACCTACTTGTTCTTCTCCGAATCCGCTGCGATCAAAACCTTTATCTTCATTTCCTTTGCGGGCTTGAAGATTAAAGATATTGAGCTTGTTTCAAGGTCCGTTTTGCCAAAGTTTTATGCCGAGGACGTCCATCCAGACACTTGGAGAGTTTTCAATTCCTTTGGCAAGCGATACATTATCACAGCAAATCCAAGAATTATGGTAGAACCCTTTGTCAAGAATTTCTTAGGGGCTGATAAGGTTCTTGGGACCGAACTGGAAGTGACGAAATCTGGAAGGGCAACTGGGTTTGCCAAGAAACCTGGTGTTTTTGTCGGAGAACACAAGAAAGAAGCAATCATAAAGGAATTTGGCTCCACCAGTATGCCAGATTTGGGGCTCGGAGATAGAGAGACCGACCATGATTTCATGTCACTTTGTAAGGTATGTGTAATTTCTTCTCATGATTAAAACGATTACAAAATTATTTTCTTTCTTTATTCATAGTCATAGTTATTTTATTTTTGGACTTTCGCTTTCAACTCTGAGTCTTTGATCTGTCTATACGCAACAGATTGGTAAAACGAATAAAGCACCATCAGTTTTAAGTTTTAATTTATTACATGTTTGGTGGGGGCGTTAAATGATAATAATGTTTTGGTTCACCCGTTCAAAAATAATAATAATAAAATTTTGGTTCACGAACATCTCTCTTTATCATATCTTTCACTATCTTGTTTCCGAAAGAATTTATAATAATTATTATTATTATTATTATTATTTTTTTTTTTTGAATGTTGTTTCCCAAAGCTTTTAATTATCACTAAAATGCAAAAGGGTCAGCAGGGAATTTTTTTTTTCACCCTTAACGATTTCCATTTATAACCTCCCCGAGCCTATTTTTTCTAAAATGATAATTTCTTGGTTAATATTTGTGAAAGCCTTATTTATGATTCGAGAGGAAAGGGCAACAGATAACATTTATTTTCACATGGTAGGACAACTAACACTACCAATAATATATTAAAGTCTAAGTCCATAAATTTAAACAGGTAAACTTCCTAACACAAGTAAGGAATAGAAAACAGCTGTGGTCATAACTGTTGTGTTGAGTTATCATTTTCATCTCCTGTTTGATTTTAACGACTCCCTGGTGACTTTTTTTTTCACTGTTCATTTTAGAGTTGTATGTATATATATACATATAAAATATTCAAACAATTAATGTATATTTTCATCATTTTCAGGAAGGATACATGGTGTTAAGAACAAAATGCGAGCCACTAGCAAGAAACAAGCTTTTAAGCCCGATCATATTCCACGAAGGCCGATTGGTTCAAAGGCCAACTCCTCTTGTTGCTCTCTTGACTTTCTTATGGTTACCAATTGGGATCATCCTCTCCATCCTAAGGGTTTACCTCAACATCCCTTTGCCTGAGCGACTCGCTTGGTACAACTACAAGCTTCTAGGAATCAGGGTAACGGTTAAGGGCACGCCTCCACCGCCGCCGAAAAAAGGGCAACCCGGCGTCCTTTTTATTTGCAACCACCGCACGGTTCTTGATCCTGTTGTCACAGCCGTTGCCTTAGGAAGAAAAATTAGCTGCGTTACTTATAGTATAAGCAAGTTCACCGAATTTATCTCTCCAATTAAGGCTGTGGCCTTATCGAGGGAGAGAGAGAGAGATGCAGCAAATATCAAACGCTTGCTTGAAGAAGGAGACCTAGTGATTTGTCCTGAAGGAACAACTTGTAGGGAACCATTTCTTCTAAGATTTAGTGCCCTTTTTGCTGAGCTCACCGATAGAATCGTCCCGGTCGCAATTAACACAAAGCAAAGTGTGTTCTACGGAACAACAGCTCGTGGGCATAAACTTTTGGACCCTTATTTTGTGTTTATGAATCCGATGCCAACTTATGAGATCACCTTCTTAAACCAGTTGCCCTCGGAGCTAACTTGCAAAGGTGGGAAATCCGCCATTGAAGTTGCCAACTACATTCAGAGGGTTTTGGCTGGAACATTAGGATTTGAATGCACAAATTTGACGAGGAAGGATAAATATGCAATGATTGCAGGAACAGATGGAACGGTTCCATCTAAGAAAGAGAAGGCTTGATTAAGAGGGATAATTTCTCTCAATGGTAATCACGATTAAGTAATTTTCATGATCATTAATCTCTATTGTTTCACATATGTTCTCCAAAAACGTTTCTCATCATATATAGCAATAAAAATTGATCCGTGAGATGTTGATTATATGATAACATCCTTCTTGTAAATTAATTTTTTTTTTTTAGCAGCTTTTGTGGAAATATATATTGGGAAATTATTCTCGCACAGATGCATCACCGCATGCGCGTGCGATAGTTATTTACCTTAACTCACATTATTCAATAAATAAAGCAAAACAATTAAATGGAGACGAGACGTTTTGTTTTCTGGCAAAAAATGAAATTCTAATTGATAAAAAAGGATGCCACTACAAGAAAAAGTATTTTTAGTAACGAACTTTTAGTGGTGAAATTAATTTCGTTACTAAAGCTTTACTTTTAGTAACGAATTAATTTTTGTAACGCCAAATGTCGTCACTAAAACTCTGAAAAAATTTCCCGCCTTATTTTTCATTCCCGCTAAATATGAAAACTTTTAGTAACGATTTAGAACTTTTAGTGACGAATAGTGTCGTTATTAATATTTAAATTTTAATTATTTTTTTAATTTTATTTTTTTAAAAGAATAAAAAAATAAAAGTAGAACTGTTAGTGACAAATGGAACTTTTAGTGACGAATATGAATTTAAAAATATTTTTATAAAACAATAAAACAACCCATTTTGCCTAATCTTTTATTCTTCGTTCCCTCTTCTTCCCCACTTATTCCCTCTCCTTTTCTACTTTCCTCTTCTTCCTAGCACAATCCCCACCTTCCCAGACCGTCATCCCAATCTACGGCCGACCCAGTCCCCACTGTCCCAGACTCGCCATCCTAGACTCCGCCATTGCAGTCACTCGCTATCCCAGTCACCGTACCCGTCGCAGCAGCACCGACGATCTTTGCACTGGTAAATCGTAACAACTTCATCCCTCTTTTACTGATTTATGCACCTCTCGATTATTATTTGATTTTTTATTGTATTTTTTCTCTGTTCTGACTCTGTTCCTACCCCTCTATATCTTTATTTTTCTTGGTGCTGTCAGCTGATCTACCCGAGTAACTTCTTGTCAAGTTTTTTCCTTTCTTTGGTTGCATAATTAAGGAAAGAAGTAGAAAACCCTAACCACAAGATCATAGAAGGTCAGCTAAGCTTACACCATCCCCAAATCCAGAGAGAGCTGGACCGACCAAGAGCACGACAATTGAAGATTTCATTGGTTCGAAGACGGTTATTCAGGTTTGAAAGCTTACATTTAAGAAAATAGGAATATAAAAGGCAATTTTTTAATTAGTTTCTCTTAATAACTCGTTTTATTTTTTGCAGATTCGAAGTCATGCCCAGAAATACTTTCAGAAAGTGCAGAAGAATGGGACACTAGCACATGTTCCTCCACCCTGGCCGAAGTACAAGGCTTCTCATCCTTATCCATAAAAGGCTTCCTAAAATGGTATGGCTTTGTTTTTGAAGATAATGTAATTGTTGTTAAAGTTGAGATTAAGTGTTCCAATTGGGTAATCTGATGAGGTAGTTCTTGGATTTTCAGTTTTGGTGCCACTCCAAGCATCCATAGCTTATCCTTCATTGATAAACACCAGTGTACCTGGTTATTCTATGTGGGAAGAACCTTCCATGTTGATAAATGCCGGATCGAGCAATATGGTGGTATCCCAGGAAGAATTTGCTACTCTTCAGGGGAATGAAGGCATGCATTGTTTCTTTCGTGTTTTTTTTTTCTTTCTTTTTAGTCATTTAAGTAGTTGTAGATTAGCTTTGTAAAGGGGATTTTCCAGATGGCACATCACGTTACTGATTCAGCTGATATTGCATCAAAGTGAGTAGAAAGGAGTTTTAACAGAAGTCTCGGTGGATTGGGAAGCGCAAGTGGAATGATGTTGGGTTCGGAGATGCCAAAGCAAGGGAAACAAAGTCCAATGCTAAATGGCAATCATCTAAACTATAGCTAGTTATTTCCATTGATTAGCTACTTAACTTGAAAATTTGGTTTGGGGTTGTGTATTTATAATCTAGATCGTGCAGGTATTCCTGATTTTGCTGAAGTTTATAGCTTTATAGGAAGTATTTTCGATCCAGACACCAAAGCCCACGTGCAGAAACTTAAGGAGATGGATCCCATCAATTTTGAAACTGTAAGTTGAATTAAAATATGTGCTCAGTTTTTCTTGTTCTCACAAATATCACTACATGCCTAGTCTTGTAACATACTGTCTGAAACCAAAACAAAATTTTGTTGGTATGATAGTTTCAAGAAGTGGAACAAAGGAACTTGGATGGTTGTGGCAAGTAGTTATTTTGAATGAAGTCTAATTGGAATGCATGAATATTCCTCTGCAGATAGAAATTCAGCTGTTAAAAAAATCCACCGTTTGTATAATCCTTTAGTAATAGCATATAATTTTGTTGCTTGTTTACCGATCTTATTTGAGAGAAACAGTGAACTTGCGTGGAGGAAAAAGGGAAAGAGCACGTCTACATGTAATCACATTTTGTTTTGCAACAAAAGGGAGGAGCTAATGTGTGCTCATTTTGGTGATTTTTGCAGATTTTGCTGTTAATGAGACACCTCACCTTTAACTTGTCTAGCCCTGATTTTGAGCCTGCTGTAGGTATTATTATTGCTTGTTATCATAATTTCTCCTTAAGGTACATAAACTCTTTTATTAAGAGATTTATTTTTTCTATTTGACTGTTTTTTTATACAGTGAAGCACATACCTCGATTTGATTTTGTCTTATTTGAAGATAACCTAAAGATGAATATATTTTAGTCTAATTGTAACTTCACTGTGTTGATTATTGTATTCCCATTGGTTGGTTCAGAGAAAGGTCTTATCATCATATGATATGAATTGGAAAACATTGGGACCTTCCACATGAATTGTCTCCAAAAAGAAGACAAGTAATCTGCTTAGTTCTTACAACTTACTGACTAGTATGTGCTTTTATCATCTTCTATCATTATTAACACTTCTACTACTTGACTAAATCCGAGCTAGTTTGTTTGTTTGTTTGTTTTTTTTTTTTTTTTGTAAACTAGGTTGGATGATCTTAAGAGGATGTTGCTGAATGGAAGCCAAAAATACCCGGATTAATTTTGGAGCTTTGCGAACATCTCATGTATTACTGTGATCTTTCCCCTTTGTTTCATATAGTATAGAAGAATATGCCTTTCTTTCTTATATTCAATTATTGTTCAATCTTCAAAGCCAAAAATTTAGGATAAATGTGATACTTATGTGGATGTGAAAATCCTACTCAGATGACACATAACAGGGGTTGTCATAATCATATTAAATTTGGATGTAGAAAGGCATTATATATATAGTTACTTTCTACCAAATTGATGATTTAACTATAGTATAAAATGACTATCAAATTTGAATAATCAGTGGGTGAACACGAAATATACTAATTAGTTTTGGTAGGTGGTGAAAGCCATAATGCACATATATATATCTATAGAATTGAAACCAAAAGTGGATGGTCATTTACCCGTTAACAATGATATCACGTTATAAGTTTAATCTCTTAGACATTGCAATTATTCTGGATGCAGGTTAATTGTAATTTGATTCTTATTTTATCTCTGGATAATATTTGCTTACATTCTTTGTATAGGCTGTCTGTTTTGGTTTTGGTAGATCTCTTGCATTGATATTATGAGTGTGTTTCCCTCTTATATGCCTTTCTTTCTGGTGCAGATTTCTTTTTCCCCCCGTTTTCTTTTAGACTAATAATGATATTTTTAAATAAATGTGACAATTGGTTAATGCTGTCTTCTTCTTCTTCTTTATTTATTTATTTTTTATGCAGTTGTATCTTTTGGTGTTGAACTTTAATGCCAATATGAAACGGGATTCCTTTAATTTTGTTGATCATGTACATTATATTGAATTTTAATCATGTAGATGAGTATGATTGATATTTGATTGTGTATTAAATTGATACATTTGCTGATGTTTGGAAAACAGGTCACATGATATAAGATGCCTCTTATTTGGATTTAGATTGAGTTGGTTTCAATTTCAATAGAGTTTATATTCACTACAGCTAGGCCATGATATAAGATGCCTCTTATTTGGAGTCCGCTTGCTTCTGGAGTGCTCACCGGAAAATACAACAAGGAAAATATCCCACCTGATAGCTGATTTGCATTGAAAAATTACAAGGTAATAAATTATTACTTGGCTAATTGCTTTTTATAATTTGATTTTCTCCTCTTTGTTTGATGTTGGCTCAGTATAGATTTAGTATTATAGGTTTCTCCGATAGGATGATTGTTTAGTGCTAGTAGTATAAATTTGGTGGTTATTTAGTGGGGATTTCAAGTGTTTGTTTTTGGTGGTTGTTTCTCGTGTTAATTAATTGATTTGTTGCTTGTTTTAGTTTGTTGGGTTGGGTTTTCATTTCTATTACAGTACCGGTATAGAAACACATGCTTTGAATCCATTGCAGATTATTTAATTTTTTGTTTTGTTTACACGCAGATTATTTAATTAAGATCTCTAATATCACTCCTTTTTTGGATCATCCTCCTTTTTTTGGATCATCCTCCTTTTGTCCAAGTTCTTAGTTATTTCCTCGAGTAATTCAAATTGATGAAACTCTACTATAAGCAGGCCGACCATTATATCCACTAATTGACCATTGCTTTGTCTCCTTCTAATATCTTGTTCCAGAATTAAGGTTAACCATTCATTTTTTTTTTGATGACGTTTTAGAGCTTTAATTTGGTAATAATTCATACAAAATAATTAAAAAATTGTTTTGGCATTTAATAAATATATTAATATTAATATTTTCACAATGTATATCTTCTTATAATGAAGTCTTATTCTTATTTTGCAGCAAAGACAGACCAGGGCAATATGAAAGCCACACTTCATTTACACTTCTGGGGCTTTGCAGAGTGGTTTCTGAAATCAATGTGTTTGATCCGAAGTTCAATATTGCTGCACCTAGGGTGGACCAAACGGTCTATTTCCCTTACACGGAGAAAGAGAGGCGATTCACAATGTTAAATTCTGCTATTGAAGAGCTACTTTACAGCAAAGAGGACAACAGTGAGCACATGTAGCTGTTGAAACTAATTTTTCAAATCTTTCTGATACTTGTTCTGGAAGAAATCTAATTAATCTTTGCTAAATTACTTGTAAAACAGTGGATATCTAGCAGACAAGAAGTAACCAATTATCTTTTCAATGGAAAGACTTAACAGTGAAGAACATTACTGGATTGAGAGTGGTATGGGCAAAACCAATGGTCCAAGTTATGCTGTTCTAATGACATGAAGATATACTGCAGGAGAAGTCGGTTTGATGAAAGCAATGGGATTGGTAGCTAGGGTTTTGGTTTATCTTAGCAGAATGGTAATAAACTAGCTAGAGTGTAGCAAACAAAATCTTTTCATATACTTGATGTTTATTCCAGATGTTACAACTATTGATCTTGTATTTTTTGTTATTGTTTCATTGGATTTTTATTCATAAGTTAATTTTCAATTTTTCTATAAATATTACCATGTTTTAAGCATTAATTTCAAAATAGATTTTTTTTTCTTCAATTAGACAACTTTTAGTAACGAAATTTAAAACTTTTAGTGACGACAAATTTGTCACTAATACCTGCATTTTTTTTAGTAACAACAAGTTTCGTCACCAACGATGTATTAATGCAAACTATTAAATTAAAACTATATCACATTTTAGTAACGAAAATATTATGTTTTAGTGACGACAAATTTTGTTACTAAAAATTGACTCTTTAGTGACGACAATAAACTGTCATCAAAATCTTTTAGCAACGAAGTATTAGTGACGGAAATTCATTACTAAAAGTTTTTAGTCATGAAATTAAACTTGTAGTGACGGAAATTCATTACTAAAAGTTTTTAGTCACGAAATTAAACTTTTAGTGACGAAATTTTTTTGCTACTAAAGACCATTTTTCTTGTAGTGAATATAGCAAAGCAATGCAACTATTTGATAATTTGGAAGCCGCAGATAACATGCAATTTCTTGTTAGACTTTGACAAAATAATCTCACAAAAGAAATCTCCAAACATGATAAAAACATAAGCTACTTCAAATTAAAAGCAAAAGTTTTGAAAGACATCATTAAGGCATCCAACTTGAGCATAGCTGCTTCTCAGCCTAATCATAATAGGAAAAGAAAAAAAAAATTATTAATCTAATTAATACCATTCAAGCAAAATAGAGTTATATATAAACACATGATACAAAACAAGAAACTCCCTTGATTTAAACGATAACATAGGCTCACAAAGTAGAAAATTACAATGGAAATAGTATAATGACCTGAATAAAATAGCGCGCATCTGTCCGTAGAGCTGCCTTATCCTTTGTTACAACAGCAGTTCCAACACTACAGTGAACCCCGATATATAAGCCCTCTTCAATAGTCTTCATGTAACATTCAACAATAAACTCACTCTGAAAGGACAAAATTGAAAAAAAATCATATAACTTGCTCCAAACATATTCATATGTTGTGTGTCCAAAATCATGGATCCCAAATTATTTCTGGGAGATAAAAGAAGAGGGACAAAATGACAATCCCTAATTTTCAATAAAAAACGTAAATGGTAAACCCTTTACATGAGAATCCAATCTAAATTTTGCGAATTCAAATTCACAATATTTTCAAGACAAAATAAAAATCCCTAATTTTCAATAAATTTTTTAAAAGTATTTTGGGTAAAATTATTCATATTTTTTTGGGATAAACGATTGAACAGACAAAAAAAAAAAAAAAACCCTTTATTTAATTTCTAGAAAAAGTTAAATGCATAGTTGCTATGCAGTTCTTTCACATGGAAAACACCAACATATTTTCAGCCGAAATGAAAAAACATTTACTTGACGCCTATCAAAGAACCGCCCTCTATTTTCACGTTATTCGAAGACAGACACCAGAAAGCAGTGAATTGGTGCGAAAAAACACTTATATAAGCTATCCAAATGTGCGTTCGAAAATGGTACACATCACTATCCTATATCTTAATTACCAAAGCCTCTTCTCGTCGTCTTCTTCAAAGTCTTATCGCTGTTTGGCTCCCGAGAAAAACCACCAATGTCGAACACAGAGCTCCCACAATCCTCCACCAGCAAACTACAAGGAAAAGTAGCCATAATCACCGGCGGCGCCAGCGGCATCGGCGAAGCCACCGTCCGGCTATTCGCCCAACACGGAGCTCGGATGGTAGTAATCGCCGACATCCAAGACGAATTAGCTCAAAATCTAACCAAATCAATCGGAACTCACCGCTGCAGCTACATTCACTGCGACGTCACCGACGAGCACCAAGTCCAATCGGCGGTCGAATCGACGGTCAAAAACCACGGCCAACTAGACATCATGATCGCCAATGCAGGAATCGTAAGCCACTCGCCGCAGACGATTCTGGATCTGGAAATCTCATCCTTCGATCGGCTTATGTCGGTCAACGCCAGAGGAGCCGCGCTCTGCGTGAAGCACGCTGCGCGTGCGATGGTGGAGCGGCACGTGAGGGGAAGCATCGTGTGCACCGGGAGCGTCGCCGCCACGTGCGGCGGGAGTATTTGGACGGACTACTTCATGTCGAAGCACGCCGTGCTCGGACTCGTCAGATCGGCGAGCCTTCAGCTCGGAGAGTTCGGAAGTCGGGACAACTGTGTCTCGCCGGCGGGGCTCGCGACGGCGTTGACGTGTAACGCTCATGGAATGGACGAGAAGGAGCTTGAGGAGAAATATGAGGCGACTTCGAGTTTGAAAGGGATAGCGTTGAGACCCCGACACGTGGCGGATGCTTTGTTGTTTTTGGCTTGCGATGAATCTGCGTTTGTTACTGGACATAATCTTGCTGTTGATGGGGGACGGGCCTGAGTTTAATTGGGCCAAAGCCTTTTTTTCTCGGCCCAATTAGAGAAGTTGGGTTTTGGTTCAAGCTTAATCCACTTCTGCAATCCTATGGGCATTTATGTTTCTGGCCTATAATTGTTATTCGTTCTCACTTGTTATTGACTTGATCTAAAACAAAATAAATGGTGAGTGTTCATGTTTGCTTGGTTGGAATGAAGAAAATTTGAACAAAAAAAAAGATTAAACTTTCTTTGTTTAGCTAATTAATACAAACAGAAAACTCATTCCTCCCGAGAAGGACTTGGATATGGCAGGTATGCAGGAGGAGATCTCTGATCTTTGAGTTTTGGCTGGAGGAGTCATGCTGGGTGAGAGGTTCAACCTCTTATTTTTTTTATTTGTGTTTTGTGTTTATTATTATAGATTTGGCGTGTGATGTGTGTGTTATTCTAATAATTTCACCTTGTATGGTGATAAATTTTCTATGATCTTTATTCATGTTAGTAGATTTTATATGTAAATCTAAGCTTATTATAGTAGTATTTCATCCAAAATGATGGTAGGATCTAGAAAACTTAAGAACTCCACATCAACTTGCAGTAATGCCAGACCAAATAATTTTAGTTGGTGATCTTGAACTGGTTTATAGGTTGTGTAATTAATTTCTAGATCAACAGCCACGACTTGTATTGCTTAGGGTTTATGACTGCATTTGCGTGTCTTTGCACGCTTAGACATTTTTCTTAACGAAAATTTTATGTTTTCTGTCCAAAAAACACTCATTCCTCTCAAAATCTAATAAAAATACAATTTTTATTCTGAACTAATATTAGTTTATTTCAAATTTTTTTGAATAAATTTTTTATTTTAATATGCCTCTCACGTTGAGGTTCAAAATTAGGAAAACAAGCAAAAGCAAAGACAAATAGCAATCTAATGAACTCAATGGACCATAAAACATAAAAAGTAAAAGTTTATTCTATGTGGTAATGGGAGAAAATTGAGCATTGATCACCAACTTAATGTCACACTTTTCAACAAAAATAGCGGATGAAGATGGCTCAATCTTAATTTCTTTTTGAAAGTTTTGCCCAACCCATTTTGTACTACTTTGTCATGTCTTTTTCTGTGCAAAACACCCTTTCGCGTATTGGAAAGTCCTTTTATGAAAGTCTTAAAACGCAATATAGAAAAATAAATGTTGGGAGGCTTAGGGAAAGGGGCTCTATTTGATATATATATTTGTAAAATTAGATTATACAACAACTCAGCAAGTTGCCAAAATATGTCCCCTTTGTGGTTCCGAAGGCTATTGTCAAGGCTTCAAGGCCCTTGTCTTTTTTTTTATTATTATTTTTTAAATAAAGGCCCTTGTCTTTACAACACTCTCTTTTATGAAGTGAAACCTTATAGATTGTGATAATTTAGGATGAAAATAAAAAAACAAAAGAAAAAACCTATTGAGCTATTGACAGCTTGTTGATCAAAATGAATAAGGTAGTTTATATAACTTCTAATCACACGTCTTTTTATGAGTTCAAAGTCTTGGGACATATTTACATTTATATAAACTTATGCCGGTGAAATCCAAAAAATGCATCAAATGCTGGTGAAATGAATCTAAACAGCAAGTACATTATAAAATTATTAAAGGGAATAAGAACACAATAGAAAAATTAATAAATTTTACAAATAAAGTAAAAAAAAAAATTCAACCTTAAAGTTTTCTTTGAGATTTCATAAAATTTAATATTTTTTTAATTGAATTTTAGGGCTGATAATACTCATGGGTCATGACCACTAGTTTATGTCTAATGTCTAAAGGGATAATTGCATTTTGGTACCTCTAGTTATCGTAAATTACAAAAATAGATGCATGTTTTGAAAAATACCAAA
>WUAT03064596.1:0-13422 GCA_010015005.3 Ulmus americana
CCCCATGTGGTGGAGAATCTGATAACTTGGTGAAATGTGGAGGGAATAGCCCTTATTTCATGAATCCACGGTCTACCAAGGATAATGTTGTAGGCCGAAGGACTGTTGAGCACAACAAAGGTGATATGTAGGTTGACTTCAGCAGCGTAGACCGGGAAGGTGATGTCACCTAATGTAAACTTATGTTCATCACTGAAACCAAGGAGGACAATGGAGTGGCGATGGATGTGTGATTCATCAATGTTCATCTCTCTCAAGGCATTAAGAAAGATCACGTTTGTGGATGAGCCATTGTCAACTAGAATCCTCTTTATCTTGCAGTTGGCTATGAGCAAAGAGATGACTAGAGTGCCGTGGTGAGGATTGATGAGGGTGGAGTCCTCATTATTAATGAAAGAGAGCACTAGATTGGAGGCTGCACTTGGTAGAGTCGGAGAGACGCTGAGTACATAATTCCGCTTACTTCAGAGCCACCTGTGATGATGTTTACAGTTCCCTCAGGAGTGGGTTGTACAGGTTGATCATCATTCCGTGCATCGCACTCAGCGAGTGTGTTCTTGCCCTTTTCTAAGAGTAAGTCTTGGAGATGCCCTTTCTTGAGGAGGTCAGGGACCTCGAAGCATAGGGCTTTATAGTCAGGAGTTGAGTGATAGCGATCCCCATGAAACTCACAATACTTGGTGATATCTTGCTTGGGATCTGGGTTGTTGTTCTTCTGGGTCCAACGGATTATGTTGCCCATGTTCTTCATGATATCTACACATTTCATGGGCTCAACATTCAGATTATATTTGGGAATCCGTACGTGATCTCCTGAGCTCTCATTTGACCACATGGGTGGCCTGTCCAGTAGATGACGCGGGTCGTGTACTGGTCCAAGACGTGAAGGGGTAGAGTATGGTTCAGTTGAGTGTGATTTAGAGGGAGACATAGGTCGCATGTCATGTCCTTGGAAGGGTTGCTTGGGGCGCCTATTCCCAGAACGTGAATTGTAGGATGAAGAGCGACAAATGTGATGGAACTCATCCTCTTCCGATCTTATTTCAGTATATGCAGGGCTAAAGCATCTTCCATGGTGGAACAATTGAACTTTGTTAAGTCTTTGTAGAGCTCTCCATTAGGGAGAAGCCCCTTGCAGAAAGCATCAGTTGCGGTCTCTTGGTTATAGAATGGGATAGAGACCTTCTCTTTATTGAACCGTCCCATGTAGTTACACTGTGACTCTGTACGGCACTGTTGGATGCGGTCGAGGTCACCAGATAGCTTCTCAAGTTTCATGCTGCTTGTAAACTTCTCTACGAAGGTATCCATGAGATGGGCAAATGAAGAGATGGAGTTATTGGGAAGGTTTGTGTACCACTGGAGAGCTGTACCTTGGAGGCTGGAGCAGAAGCTCTTGCACATACATGCCTCACGTTGTTCTCGTGGTATAGCGGCTGTGAACATGCATTATTTGTAGGACGCGATACGATCTGTTGGACCAGTTGTCCCATCGTACATCTTCATGTTTGGGAAAGAGAAAAGTTTTAGCATCTCAACCAAGGTGATGGAGTCTACAAAAGGTGAGTCTTCATAGCTATGTGGGAGACTCTTCTTGAGAGGTGTTGGGACCTCAGGAATCCTTTGAATCATTGTCTACTATTTCAGCAAATCTTTTGGCCACTACTTGTTCTAGAGATGTGCTAGGCGAAGAGAGGATGTCTAAGCCGGTCATGGGTTGGAGCATGGCTCTTGTCCCTGATGACATATGTAGAGCCTGATTAACAATTGGGATAGGTGGTGCTAACTGGCAAGTTGGACCGGTCATCAATGGGAGAGTAGTGCAGACTAGAGCACGGAGATCATTCTCTAGTGCAGACCTAAGAGTGGGTAGGATGGCAGAATGCAAATTTTGGTTGGGTGTAGCATTGAGTGCGTTCAACTCGGTGGACATAGCGTGCAGTAAGGCCGTGTCGATTGCAAAACTGGTGATAAGCGATGGAGCTTCAAAGATGACTTCCGGGATGATGCCATAGACCGCTAGTGATCCACCTGATTGCTGTGTTAAAGAGTTCCCTAGTTCAGGAGTCCCCAGTGGTTGAATGAAAGTGATAGGGACCTGGAATCGTAGCTCTGGGTGAGGAGTAGTCTCCACAGCGGAGAGTCATTATGAGACATTGTGACTCTAATGGTGTAGAGTTGCGTTCTCGTCCTCAAGAGTCATGAGCCTATTGGCGTTCTCTTGGACTTGGGCAGTGATAGCGGCGATCTGGGCTGCGAAGTCTAGAGCAGAGGGAAGAGTATCCGAATTCTTTGCCATGGCACAAGATCAGTTGTAGACAGCGTATTGTTGAGGCCCCACGATGGGCGCCAAATTGTAAGGGATGATTTTTACAATTAAATATCTTGTGGTATGTTGGAGCCACCGACAACCTATTTAACCTGCAACATAGAAAAATCTGATGGTAATCGTGAATTCCTTGACATCAGAGGGGTGCCGGCCAAAAGAACTCTGACGGTTAAGTCAGTACGTAGAACATGAGGAAGGAGCCATGAGGATGCAATGTGATATCTAGCATATTATGGAACAAAAGAAGATGTTACCATGACCAGGAGTCTATGGTACGGTGATGGCTATTGGCAAGGCAAGCTTGACACTACGGTGGTGTATATGGAACCCAAGAGTCAGGTGAGAGCTTCTTGTAGGAAAGAGGAGATGTAGAGTCTTAAGTAGGAAAGAATATGAAAGACTTTGATGGGATAGTTAAATTATGGTTTCCTCCTCGTCGATTTGAATGTGGATACATATTAAATCTGTTGGATTATCTTTCTCCTCACCAACCAGGGAATGCCCCATCTAATGCGTCGCGAAAAAGAAAGAGACTGTCTTTTGAGTTGAATTGGTTGAAGAAGAGTATTTTGTTTGAGTTACCTTATTGGTCAAATCTTAAGTTATAACACAATCTCGATATTATGCACATTGAGAAAAATGTTTGTGATAACATTATCGGTACAATATTGGATATTGAAGGCAAAACCAAGGATGCATTGAAGGCTCGTATGGACTTGAAGGACCTTGGTTATAGATATGAATTGTACTTGGACCTCAATGGTAGAACCAAACCACATGCAAGTTACACATTCACAAAAGATGAGCGCAAGGGATTTTTTGACTACATTAGAACTGTAAAGTTTCCATATGGGTTTGCATCGAATATTAGTCGGTGTGGGACAGAAAATAACAAGTTGTTAGGTATGAAAATGCATGACTATCATATTTTGTTGCAAAAATTACTCTTGGCTGAAATTCTCTCCTACTTGACCGAACTTGTGCAAGAAACTTTAATTGAGTTATGCCAATTCTTTGAGAAATTATGTGCCAAAACTCTAACAATTCAATACTTGAGGGAAATATAGAGGGGGATTGTTCTTATTTTATGCAAGTTGGAGAATATTTATCCTCTAGTATTTTTTACAATTATGTTCTATTTGTGCGTTCATTTACCTAAACAAGCAATCCTTAGAGGTCCAGTGTCATATAGATGGATGTATGGAATAGAGAGATGTATGGGTGCATACAAAGGTTTTGTAAGGAACACTGGATGGTTCAATTGCAGAGGCATATGTTATAGATGAAGTGCTAACTTTTCTCTCCCGGTACATGAGGAATATCGACACTAGGTTCAATCGGGTAGACAAAAATTGGGATAACTCGACCACAGACAATGTGCCACATCTAGGCGTTTTCAGTGCAAATTTTTGTATGCTAAGGGCATATGAGTTGAAGGAAATTGGTGATCAGAGAAGAACGGTTCATTGGTATATCATCAACAATAGTTATGATGTCATTGTGAGAAACTATATTGAGTGAGTATAACATTAAGATTGATTACCGCACTCAACTTTGCATTATTCTCACAATCTTAACTTTTGCAAAAGGGAGCACATGCAAGAGTTAGTTGAGGATGGTTATTCCTCGCACGATTGACATGTAGCCTAAGAAGAATAATTTATGGGCTGGTTTTATAGGAAGGTACATTGTTTTCCCTAAGAAAAACACTCAATCATTGTACACACTATACTTTAGTAAACATTTTCTTTCTCATGTAGGTCAAGCTTCAAAAAAATGCAAACACATCAACAATCAATGAAGATTTATACTCTTTATTTGTTGGCCCTAGAGAGCATTACATAGCTCGAGATACTTGCATGGTGAATGGAATTCGTTTCCATTCAACGGTCCATAACGGACTACAAACCCAATATAGTGGCATTTCTAACTTAGCTGATCATGATGGGATTGAACATATGTTTTATGGTGCAATTCTTGAAGTCATGGAAGTGGTGTATATTAAGGGTCATAAGGTCTTGCTATTTCAATGCCATTGGTTCAAATCAATGCAAAATTCGAATACAATATTTGAGCAACATAATTTAATATCTATTAATATAAAAAGTAATTGGTATGAAGATCAACCGTATATCTTGGCAACACAAGCACAACAAGTGTTTTATTTGGCAGACCTTAAACGGGGAAACAACTAGAAGATTGTTCAGAGGGTTTATTACCATCATCTATATGACATTTCAGAACCAAAAGTTGATGGTGTTGATGAGATTATTGATGATGATGATGATGATATCATCCCTCCTTTTCAGCCAAACACAACACTTATTGACCCCTCATCTTTAGTTCAATCTGACATTGCTCCAATAAATTTCCCTGATCATTTTTTTGTTGAGCTAAATACTACGGGCCCAAACTTGCAAAGTAATGAGTATTCATGGAGGAAGAGGTAGATGAAAAGGAAGAGGACAAGGAGGAAACAGAGGAAGAAGGGGTAGGAGAATTGGATGGGAACGGTGATAGTGATGGGGATGACGATGAAGAGTCTATTTATATGGATGATGATAATATTTCGTAGATTATGTAAAATTGGACTTGTAAAGATTTAATAATTAATATATATTACATTAGTGCTTGGTGATTAGTAATAAGTATAATGCTCATCAGGATTTTATCATGCAGTTTTTTTTTGTCATGGCGCCTATTTTGAAAGGAAGGAGGGGGAGTTGGGGTCACAGACGTCCCCCCTTAGGCCATGCACTAAATCTTGGATGCCACTTTGGGTTTTTCTAGGACAAATCCTTTGTCATGACCCCTGAAACGATCTATTGCTTCTATTGATCTCTCCATGAGTACCTTTGCTCTTATTGGACAGGCTAGTCATGCTCCTCGTACTCCATCTTCTACTCGGGTTCCTACTATTGTGTCGTCTAGTCCTGCTCCTACTACTGTATCATCTACACATGTCCCTTATGCTTTAGTCCTCACATAAGGTCTGTTGACCCTACTGTGACTACAATTTATCCTACACAACTTCATACTATTTCACGTCCTCTGATACAATCTATTGCTTCTATTGGCCCTTCTGATACTACCTTGACTCCTATTGGCTCGACTCATCCACTACCTACATCATCTACTAATGGACATTTGGCACTGCATTCGTGTTCTACAGGTATTTAAACTATCAATTTTGATTGATTGTGTTATTTTTTTTTTATCTTCATACTTCTGGAATGTCTTTTTGAAATGCAGGTGCTACGTCCACTATTACATCTATTCGAGGTCGTACTATTGGAAATGGAACCTCATCAAAAGGTGGCAAGTTGCCTATCCAGTTCCACATGAAGCTGTCTCTTCCTATTTCTAAGCAAGTGGAGTGGTTCAACAATGACATTGGATTCATTACTCAATCCACGCTCCCTTCTACTATTGAGAATGGTGTTTTGTTCCAGAGTTCAAGGGCTACCCTTTGAGAGAGGCTTACTGTAAGTCTTTTTTATCACAGTTATATTATTTATTATTTAATGTTTTGGTTTTGGTTTTAATTCATAAAATGATCAGTATTTGTTTTGTAGAAACATTTCGACATTGATCTTAGTGAAAAGGTGACAAGAGGTGCTATGGACAGGCAGATGGGCAAGGTCTAGCATAACACTTGTTATCAGTCTCACAAGTACTTCATGAGTATCAATGGATTGAAGGATCTAAAAGGAGCAAAGCGTGACTGTTCTAAAGGGATTGAGCAGTCTGATTGGGAGTACTTGTGCGACATATTTGTTGATGCGATGCATTTGGTATTTTTTTCTCTATTCTCATTGGTTATCAATTTTCATAGTAATTTTTTATTCATAATATTATTGGTTACTAATTTCTATTTTGTAGGCGAAATGCACAAAAAAATTAGAAAATCGGAAGAAGCATAAGTGGAACTCAAAGAATGGGTCAATTTCTAGTGCTCGCCATCATGTCCATTATGGTAAGGAGTTGGATGCACCCACTAGTCAGATTGAAATATTTCGAGACAAGCATCATAGTGATAAGGGCGGATGGGTCGGGGAGGATTTGGCAAAAAAAATATGTAAGTGTTATTTTCTCATTTTTTTAAGTGTGTACTACTTTATAATTTGAATTAGTTTGTCTTTTCAATTAATACCGTTACTATTTTTTTTTGCTTGTTATTTGTCTCTTCTAATATTGAATTTTTTATTCTTGAGGAGAGTATGATGGAGTTCAAAGATCAGTATTCTATTGAGGAGATGACTGACTATGACATTATGGAGCAAGTTCTCGGTTGTGAGTCAATTTGACTCAAAGGATGGGGCCATTATCCTTCCACTAGTTCAGGTGCCACTAATGCAACTAATGCCACTTTCCAGCCTCTAGAGTGCGTACCGACAGAATTTGAGTAGCAACTTATCGAGAAAGTTGCACTTTTAGAGGGAGCAGGTATGAAGGATACTCTTCAAACTCAACAGAGTATCCTTCACGCACATGGCCTTATTCCTTCGCCTCCGCTTTCTAATGCATGATTTATTTTATGTTTTTTTATTTCATATTTGTCGTATTTTAATAGATATATTTTTATGTTATTTGCATTAGTTTGGATTTGTAGTATCTTAGCTACGTTCTTATGTTATTTGTATTAGTTTGGATTTGTATTATCTAAGTTATCAACTTTTATATTATTTGCATCACTTTTAATTTGTATTATTTTGAGTTTATTTAGGAGTCAGTATTTATAGAATTTAGGATAATATTTTACTATATTTTTTGTATTAAATTTCAATTTTTGCAAAAATATTCAAAATATATATATATATACCTACAAAAATTGAATAATAATAATTTTATAAAAATTTAATAAAAACTATTCGAAAAAATATATATATTATTTTATCTACACATAAAATATTGTTACCTATACATATGTTGGTTTTACCTACACATATAATTAACAAATTAAAAATCAAATTAAAAAAAAAAGACACGTTTCACCGGAACACTGGATAATGTAAGTTTTAATTCTTGACACGTGGCACGTTCGGATTATAACACGTGTCAATCTGCCATGGACCACGTGTTAGTACGCGAGAGGTCGAAATTGTAGTACGTGCCATCCACGCATTGGTCCACGTGTCCGCATCTAATTGGAACACATGTAGACATGTGAGAAGCCAAAAAATATGCCACATGTCATCCAACCATTGGTCCACATGTCCACACAGTAACACATCGCACGTCTCTTGTTTAGTCGGCCATGTGTCCGATTATCATTCATCCACATATGTCCATGTGTCAAACCTATATTGGTCCATGTGTGCACAAAATTCTACCAAATCTACTGCCATGGGTGTAATATGTCATCACCACACTAGATGCCAATTCAGTGCCACGTCGGATGCCACATCAGTGTACAGTCATAAAATAACTTTTGCCTACACGTAATTAAATATTTACCTATTAAAAAAATTGTAGGTAAATATTTTCGATTACCTACACATACAACATATGTAGTAATACCTTTACCTATGAGAATTTACCTACACCGCTGATAAATGTAAGGATGTATAGGTAATAAGATTTACCTACACATATTAAATATTTACCTATACATATTATGTGTAGGTAAAAGGCATTTTTGTATAGTGATAAGATTTCCTTATCTTTATTATTTTATTTTTAAAATTACAAAATTAAGATTAAATATTTCTCTTCCAATCCCTAATAATGGTTTATACAAGCATAGAAGAAGGCATTATGTTTTGTTTATATATATATATATATATATATATTTTAATTCAAATAAGATTGACTTTGAAAGAAATATGTTTCATGTGTCTAGATTTTTATTTCAAAATTATTGCTAAATGATAAATAAATTATATGATAAAATCAAGGACAAAAATTATTAACTTTTTTACAGTTGGATGGTAATTTCATTTTTATCATGTAGTGAAAGTAATTTATTTATAAATTGCATAGTAAAGAAAATTATTATCATTGCTATTTATTTATTTTTCCTCTTGGACATAATTATATTCAACTCTAGCCTTTGACATTTTATGAGTACATTTATTCATTTATAAGTTATAATTCGTGAAATTAATGCAGTTTTAATAATACCTAAATTGTACTAGTTATTGGTGTTGTACATACACTAGGGGGTCATTACCGTTAGTTTTGTTGCAAAAATGTCTTTGGTTTCCAGTGCAAAGGACAAAAGCCCCAATTGTTGTGGACATAACCTTCTATGGTGTGATTAGAGAGATTTGGTTGCTGGATTATAATATTATCAAAATCACTATATTTAGATGTGATTGGGTAAAATTTGATACTGGTGTCAAAGTAGAAGATCTTGGATTCATATTACTTGATCTTAAAAGACTTGGAAATAAAGACGACATGTTCATGTAACACTACAATTTATGAATTAATTAAATTACACGAAATTATGTGATTTAATTGTTTTATAGAATAATTTAATATTCGAAATGAATTATTCTAATATTTTGTAGGGAATGCTTCTATGTGCTTCAACAACTCAAATGTGCCTAAATTGATTTTAAAAGAAAATGCATAGATGTCTTATAAATTGATTGTGCATTTAAATATGTGATGAAATTTATTATGCCTATTTTATACAATCATGGAAAATAGAATAATTATTTGAAATTTTACATGATTATTAAATTTGTGTTGTGCAATGGTACTTTTAAAATTATTAATGATTTAGGGGCCAAGGATGGTCAATAGTGGTAAAATCTGTCCCAATATGTAAATAAACTAAACTTGAGTCCTAAATTGCTTAAAAAGGACATATAACATTTGCTTCCATTTCCTTTAATGAATTGGAAAGGTAATCATCTATTAGCATCAAAAAAAAAAAAATTCTTATAATGACAATAAAGGCATCTAGGGGTATTAAGCATCAAAGTCATCTCAATCGATAATGTGATGTGAAGCATATTTGGGTTAAATATTAATAGTTTTGTATGTTAAAATTTAAATCAAAACTAAAATTTTCTTTACATATATAAGATAGCTTTGGAAGGTTTTTTTCACAAGTATAAAATAGAGTTTTAGATAAATAGAGGCTTAGAGTAAGGAAGAGGAAGGAAAAAGGGGAAGATTAGTGGTGATCAGAAGTTAAATCAGACTAGTTTTGTGAAGGTGAAAAAGAAAAGAAAAGAAAAACTCTGGTAAGCTTTAATGGTGGCCTCTAATAGTAGAAATCGTTGTACGCTTTCGTTTTCTGTTTTGTTTATTCTCATAGCTTAGAAACCTTGGTAAGATTCATTTAGAAAAGAAAAAAAAAACGAATTTGGTCGAGAATACCTATTGTTTTGATAATCCAAAGTTTGTTTTGGTTTAGGTTATGTAGTTTTGGTTTTTCATTTAACAAATACAGTGTGGTCTTGAGGAACAATGTAGGATTATGTATATATGTTTTTATATATTGATTTTTGTTGATGATAAATGTTGTTAAAGAAAATTAAAAGGTTGATGAAAAGAAAAGAAAAATATGAAGAGGTTTTGTACCTTTAGTTTTATGATGTTGATAAGACTACACATAAGTCCACAAATTATAATGGAATTCTATAATTGCATACAGGTACTTGTTTGGTAGGATCTATAGTTTTTAATTAATAGTTGCATATAGGTACTTTTAGTTTCTTTTAATTGCACTTATGACCTTTAGGTAAAATTCTAGGCAGGTGAGTCCCTAAAATTTTATAAAATGCTTATATTGCGTTATGTTTTTATTGGGATTAAATTTATTTGAACTTGGATTTTTCTTTAATGATTATATGAAATTTATTAAGGAATTTCAATATGAAAATTTAATAGTTTTGGCACTTTAAGTGTTGGGAATAAGGTAAATTCTCTAATCGTTTATATTGCTAAGGACAAGAGCTAAGTATATATTACCTTATGTGATTACTTGCTAATGTGTTTAAATGTTTGTAAATTGAATGTCATTGTAATTTTAAGGTGTATGCATATATGGATTTATTGTGACATATGCATCTATGAAACGTAAAGTTTTTAAATATAAGAAAGTATATATATATATATATATATATTCTAAAAAGAATAATAATTAAAAGATTTGGTATGTGTTTATGCTATGAAAGGGGTGAGTGAGAAATGGGATGTGAGAGGGACTGATAGATCCGACAATGTTTAAATGTTAAAGCTAAAGTTTTGTAGGGTGTTGTGCTTGCATGACTTCCATATGCGACATACTACCAATGATCCAGTAGTCGAACATATTCTATAAAAATGGCCCACTATGTCTTATTTACTAAACATTACACAAGTGAGCTCGCGATAAATGGTAAAGTGAAACTAAAGTTAAAGTAAATGATAGAACGAGATTAAAAGGATTTTATGAAAGTAAAATCAATATTTTTAAGCATATGCATTCGTGTGCATGAGGTTTGCTTCATGTGCATTTGCTCATTTTTTATTTTAACATTTCTTTTCAGATGAGGAATGTTTGTGAGGCGGTATCTTGTGGGTGTTCCAAACTTAGTAGAAGCTTTTAACTTTGGTTTGCCTTAGGAGTTGGCTTAGGAGAACACCAGCTGAGTTTACAACTTAGATTAAGTGGTGGAATTAGATTACCTCTATAATAGGGTGACTTAAAGAAGAAAGAGAATTATTTAGTAAAATAAATCCTCTCTCTCAGTTTATAAGTCTTGAAGGCTTGAGTTATTATCTTCTTCACGTGATTTTTCAAGGTAGAATCCTTGATCTTTTAATAGAAATAAATTTTATGGGTATAAGGAGTGAGTCGGAGTTGAACTCATAAATTTACATACAAATACTAAACTATAATTGATGGTTAAATTAGTGCATGTCATCGTAATGGACAGTTTCTATGACTAATTTGTATGATTTAATTGAGGTACCAAAATAGCTCTGATTTTCGTATTTAATAGCTTTTTGGAAAACTCAAAATGTTTATTTTTATGTGTCAAAGGATGAAAATATTCCAATAGAGTTTAAGAAATTTGGCCGAGAAGGAAAATTGTTCCATAAAACATGTTTTGAAACTAGTTTTGAAGAAAATGAGTTTTGAAACTTTTAAATATGATTATAGAATATACTTTTACAAAAGAGTCTTTTAAATGTTTTACGATAATTTGAACTTGAATTTGGCCAAATTTGAAGGATTTTAAAGACATGAAAAATTGACATTAAAACTTTCTAAAACAAGAGCAGTAAAGGTGATCAAATTGAGGTAAGGATGAATTTAGGATAGGATCTCCTTACTAAAAGTTTTATCTGGAACAAGGAAGTAATGGTTATGCTTAATGTTTGATTTCTTAGGATTTTGAGTATTTTGGAGCTAAGCAAAGTGGTAAGTACAATCCCACCTACAACATGACCTTAATGTGATTGGACATCTTTCTATGTCAAAATTGATATGTGCTAAAGTAATCATACATCTTTCTATGTCAATTTTTTATGTGATAATGTGACCGGATACCTTTCCATGTGAAAAACAAATATTTTAATTAATGAATTTTAAGGTTTTATTGTTGCAAGTTATCTTGATCATGATTTTATGATGGTGTTGCCTGACCTTGTTTTATTGATAATGAGGTTTGACTGTTATCGCTGCCAGAGGGGTATTAAGGACTCGATCTGATTCTCCAGAATTCGCAAATGGGTATATGCACTAAAGGGGGCCAAATAACATTTTAAAGGAATGCATATTGAATGTTCATTTGTGATAGTTGTGGTTTTTAATTATAAAACATTGTGAGAAAGCAATATTGTGCTACTAGAGTTTTCCACTTACAACTGTTACTTTCATGTTGTAGACGATCGGGGCAAGAGATCGGGTAGGTAAAGAGTGTTCAGGGCAGAGCTGAGTTCGGGAGATGGTGATGGGTTGGTATGGAATCCGTTATAAGGAAAAGTTAAAGCTTTCTCTCAGTGCTAAATATTTTTGTAAGGTTTGTGTTTTCAAAGAAATTTTAGGTTGTATATACATATAGGTTAAGTAGGGAAATGGAACACATTATAATTTTTTCTTTTAATGATTATATAAGCTTTTGATTTATGAAATAGTGTTCGGTAATGCTTGAAAACTTTTCAGATTCATGGGACCATTTAGTGAATGTTTCTAGGTTGCTTTAAAGATGGGATGATTTTGCTTGGGTTCTCCGAAACCTCATTCTTTCAAGTTTTATACTCTTTTTCACGTTCATTTTTTGAAAGCAAGGTTCTTCCGGAAGCACCATTCTTTAATCTTGCTTTCCCTTGATTTTAAAAGTTGCATAAAAAAGAATTTGATTTACCTGTTTTTAAGGAAGTATTGTGAATTTTAGACTATGCCTGAACACTTGTTTTTATGAGGATTTATTCTAAATAAAGCAATTTAAAGCATTCGGTATTTTATTTTGAATGTGTTCTTTCTCAAGTTTAAGTTTAATGTATTTCCAAATTTAAATATTTTTGGCAAGACAATGAATGATTGTGTTTTACCAAATTGATTTAATATTATATATATATATATATATATACATACACACACACACATAGTTTTGGCATTATGTGTGCTAACAAAGTTTAAGAAAATGAGGGATGTTACAACAAATGCCAATGAACAACAATTTCAGGGGGTATTTGGGTCAATTTTTAACTTTAGGGAGCATTTAAGCCAATAAATCTAAAAAATATGAAAACTTTTAATGTAATTTTGAGACATGTTAAAACAAATATTATTGTATTGATTGAACATTATTTTGTAACAAAAATATTGAATATATTATATAATTAATTTAATATGTAGATATGTCCTATTACAATATTTATAGTATTTTAAAAATTTTATATTTGAGCTCATGATTAATTATTTTTTATCAAATTATTGACATTTGAAAATAAAAAGCATATATATAAGTTAATTTTCTAAGTAAAAAAATTTGACAACAAATTTTATTAATTCGAAAAGGGAAAATTAACATAATACTATCTTCTTCTTCTTTCTTTCTTGCGCGCACATATGTGTTTTTTTTTCTCCACACAGTCAAAACATATATATATATATATATATATATATATATATATATATATAA
>WUAT03064706.1:351-13421 GCA_010015005.3 Ulmus americana
GTGACCTTCAAAGGGCCTCTCCCCCCGCACCCCCCCCCCCCCCTTATAAAGGATTCTTCTAAGGCAACAGATGATACTTCGAAGCAAACTAAAAAGAGGGAAATGGATTTGCTCTCTATCAAAAGCATTGCTAGCCGAGCTCGCGAGATAATGCAGAGTCTCAAAAAAGAGCCTTTTCCTAAAAAGGAAGTGAAAATACCTTCAGAGGCCACAAAGAATCCTTTGGATCTCACTATTTCTCCTTCCGACCCTCCTCCTATGAAGAAAGCCAAACAAATTGTGACCAGCGATCTTCCCTCTAGTAACTTTCTGTCGCCTTCCATTTTTCTGGTTAAACCAATTTCTTTTGCTTACCCTTGTGACTCTCCAGATTAGGAGGGTTGAAATCCTTCGCCTTTTCTTCTCTCTCGATCCATTCTGCAAATGAAGATTTAGTGATTCCTCTCATTTCCATTGCCGCTTGATCTATCGGATATGGCATTCGGACTCCTCTGATCCTCCTCGCCTCACTACAAGAAAAAAAGGGCCTACCATAACACTATTATCTAACCCTTTTGAAAAAGTATTACGGTGAGGTTGAAGAAAAAAAATGGCGGGCACTCACCTACTAAACCCAAAGTGTTATGTTTATTATTTTTTTTAAATAAAAACTAAAAGAGTCCCAAACCCTTCCCAAATATTCAAAACAAAAAACAGTCATCTTTTTCAATGTTCCCCTCAAGCCCTCCACCTCTCCCTCTCCGAGAACAAGAAGGTTTGAACTCCACCTCTAACCACAACTTCCTGCGCCGTCGCCTTCTCTTGCCTCCCACCCCGTACTGTTGCCCTCTCCAGCTACCTCTCTTGTTCGGTTGAGTATTATGTTCCTTATAAAAGCAAAGAGAAGTTCTACCATTAAAGGCACAAAGGTTATTCGCCTTTCTTCACACATACTCTCTACCTCTTTCTCTTTCTTTCTTTACCTAAAGCTTTGAGACTTTCTCGAAATCTTATTGAATTTGGGTGAGATCGCTCTTTCAATCCTAATTACTCCAAAGTTTTTTTTTGTTTCGATTTGAAGTTTTTTTAGGTGGTTTTGAATTAGGACTTTGTGTTTGTGGGTGATAGTTTTGGGGGTGTTTCTGTTGATTTGTATGTGTTTCTGATTGGATTGGGTTTAATTATAGGGTTTTGTTTTTTGGGGGTTGGTTATGGTGATCGTGATTTTGGTGTTTTGTTGAATTTGTTCTTGGAAATTAATCAAACCCTAATATCTAGTTTTTTGTTTGGGAGGAAATTGGAATAATTGGGAATGAGTTTTTGTGTTCTTTGTATTTATTAGAAGTTTTTGTTACTAGGATTAAAACACTATATTTCTTAGTTATTTTGATTTTTAACTTCCCAGAGTTTGTGTATATTTCTCATTGTCATTGTCTTTTGTCTTTTTCAGATAAGCTCTATGGATTGTGCGGGGAGATGTTCCAGAACCATTGTTAAATCATAAGGTTTTAATCAGTCATTAGTTTCTCTCTTTTATTTTGTTGATTTTGTCTAGAATTCTGGTTTTTTTCTTCTTTTCTTTTTTCATTTCTAAGATGCCCAACATTATTTAAGAGCAGCATCAAGTTTTCTCTGGTACCTAGTTCATGTATAATATGTTTTGTTTCTCTTTTAGTTCAAATTGCAAGGCTTCTTTTCTTTTAAAATATATATATTTCAAAGTATTTCAAATTTGCACTTAAAAGAACTTTGCAATTATCTTTTATGCTGCAGCTGATCTCTCTAGATATGGGTTCATTGGTTGCCGATGCCAAATTACGAGGGGATTTTGAGGAAAGGTGGAAAGTTGTTATTAAGGAAGTTACTGCTTCAAATGGACATATTATTTTGTTTATTGATGAGATTCACATTGTTGTTGGAGCAGGTATGCACGCTTAAAGATGTTTATATCATTGAGCATATATACTGCTTTACCATGATGTCTTTTTTCTTATGTGGAATTAGTACTTTGTGCATTAGATATGTTATTCTTATGATTACATATTATTTGCAATAGCTATCACTTGGATGCAGATTTAAGTATGTATGAATTAAGTAAATTATGAAGAAGTTGAAAAATGGCACATTACTCATATCATATAGAACTAGGAGTATTAAATTTATATCTTTTCTCACATCATATCTCCATGCTTAGATATGTAAGACTACTTCAGATTTATTGTTGGAAATAGTTTGGTAATGACCACTTTATAAACAAATTAATGTAGGTTCTTGTTTAATCCCTATACATATTTGAAGTGATTCACTTTATTTATTTATTTATTGTGAAGACATAGTCATGTGTCAATATGATGACTTTCTCAATGATTCGTGTCTAGAGGCTACTAGTGGCACCATGGATGCTGGAAACTTGTTAAAACCAATGCTTGGTTGGGGTGAGCTTCGGTGTATTGGAGCAACCACTTTGAATGAATATAGGAAATACATTGAGAAGGACCATGCACTTGAGCATTGATTTCAACAAGTGTTTTGTAGTCAACCATCCATTGAAGACACTATTGCTTCTGTTTGGTTGAGCATTCTGCAGCATTGTGAACAGAGTATTGAAAATAGTCATTCTATTTGATTCAGAGTAATGAAAACAGAGTATTGTAAACCGGATTACTGTTTGGTTCAGAGTATTGAAAACAGAGTATTGTAAATAGGATTGCTGTTTGGTTTAGAGTATTGTAAGCAGAGTATTCTAAACATGATTTTTTCTTTGTTCAAATTATTCTAAACAGATTATTCTTCATATAGGCCATGTTTGCGACCCTATTCCACTTATCTTATCGTAGCCTATTTTCTAAAATACTCAATTTTCCCCTTATTTTAACAATTCTGTTTGACTCATTTGTAACATTTTTTTTCCTTCTTCCTATTTACGTCACATTAATTAGCGTGAACAACTAGTAAAATTTAAAAGACCAAATGGCACTATCAATTTTAAAATTTGTAAAAAATTACTCCAATATGTTTCACATGTCAGTACAGTGTTTGGATATCTCCTACACAAAGTGCCTACTCAAGTTTTAATGCTGGGAATTCCACATCAAATCTCTAATATGGTCAGGGAAATTACCCATTGCAGTTCCATCCTCATCTTGTTGTTGAGTTGATGGGTACACATCTTGATCATTGCCTTCATCATCTTGTTGGTCTTCCCTGAAGTTAAAAAATTATGCATCGTCAGCGAACATCTTTATAAAATTGTGTAGGACAACGTAGGCTATGATGATATCCCTTTGCTTTTGCACTGTGTAATGCGGAATCCCTCTGAGAATGTGGAATCTATTCTTCCAAATTCCGAACGTCCTTTCCACGACATTGCAAAGGGATGCGTGCCGATAGTTGCACATCTCTTTCTTTAGATCTCCACCTTGCCTCTTTCTATCCCTAAGATGATAGTTTTTACTATGGTATGGTGCTAGATAACCAGGGCGATTGGGGTAACCAGCATTGACCAAATAGTATTTCCCTGCAATTTAAAAAAACAGGTGTTAGAAGTAGTCAAAAGTACAATTTAATTACATCATACATGACATAGACATATTAAATAAATATGCAACAAAATTACAGTGTAATTGTATGATGTAAAATAAATGTACAACTTACAATAAATCTTGGACTTGTAATCCAATAACAAACTTAAATCATACAAAACTAATCCAGAATACAAAAATCAAAATTCAAACCCAAAAATAAATATATCTAACTTTAAAATTCCAAATAAAACAACAAATCAATATATCCACAATACCAAAAAATCAATCCAAACAATATATCCACAATACCAATCCAAAAACAAATCAATATATCCACAATACCAACTAATTGAAAAAACCAATCAATATATTCACAAGACCAATCCAAACAACCTATCAATATATCCACAATACCAATCCAAACAACCAATCAATATATCCACAAAACTAAACTACACAACAAATTTCCCAAATCTATCAACCATATCAATGTAAAACTACAAAAACCCAAAGCAAATGGAAATAAAATTTACCAATAAAGTTTGAGGACGATTGGTGACGAGCTGCGACAAGTAGGATGAGTGGCGGCAGTTCAAACAGTGTTGGTGGTGAGAAAGGCACAAGGATGAGAGGAGAAATGAGAAAGAAGAAGAGGTTATGCATTTTTTGTAAGTAAATCCTATAGCAGCGACAAATTTCGTCGCTATAGTTTTAAAACTCAAAATCACAAAACCTATAGCAGCGATTGTTTACTCTACAAGAACAAGTCTATTGCGATGACAAAAGTCGTCATTATAGATGGAAATGTCGCCATTAAAACTATATAGGGATGACAATGTCGTCACAACAGACCCGTGGCTAAAAATATATCGTGACAACAAATGTCATTGCTATATCCATGAAACCTATAGCCACAACAATAGTCGTTGCTAGAGGTGTCTGACTTTCTGTATTTGTACCTCTATATAGTGACGAAAAATTTGAAAATTTCGTCACTGAATGTTAACCATATAGCGATGACATGTTCTCTTTTGCGACAACATTTTGTCGCTGATATTGTCCAAAAAAAATTAAAAATATATATAATAATTAAATTATATTAATTATAATTAATTTTTAATAATAATATTAATATTAATAATATAAATATGGAGCGGGCTATTGAATCTAGGCTAGATTTGGAGCGGGGTTACTAAGTTCATGCTTGAGTAAGTTAAGATAATTTATTCCTTTCTTTGTTGAACGACCGATACCGCATAAAGATTTCACTTTCTATTTAGAAAAGCCAATTTGATCGTTAAATACAAGAAGGGAATGTTGTGATATCCCTCTTTGTATTTAACAATGAAATTGGATTTTCCAAATAGAATATGAAATCTTTATGCGGTATAGGCCGTTCAACCAAGAAAGGAATCAAATAACCTAACTTAGTCAAGCATGGAACTCATAATCCTGCTCCAGATCAACCCTAGGATCATAAACCCTATCCCAATAAAATAAACTTAAGTTATTTCATTCTATATTTGCCGATAGGTACAAAGATTAAATCTGTTTGAAAAACTCAACTTCATTGTCAAATACAAAAAAATTAATATTAAAATTAATTTATTTAAATTACAATTTGAAATTTTGGAGCTAGATCACTGCAACCATGCTTGATCAAATTAAGTTATTTCATTCCCTTCTTTGTAGAAGAGCCAACACCACATAAAAATTCAACATTATGCAGTATTGGTTGTTCAACGAAAAAGGGAACTTAATAACCTAACTTAGACAAACATGAGACTCAAGCTACTAAACCTAAACTTGACTAAGTTAAGTTATTTCATTCTATATTTTTCGTACGGTACAAAGATTCAATCTGTTCAAAAAAACCCAATTTCATTGTTAAATACAACAAGGGCATCGTGTGATATCCTTCTTGTATTTAACAATGAAATTGGTTTTTCCAAAAAGAATATTGAATCTTTAATTATGCGGTGTCAGCCATTTGACAAAGAAATGAATCAAATAACATAACATAACATAGTCAAGCCTGAGACTCATAATTAATCCCACTCCAGATAAACCATATTATCAAAAGTAATAAAATAATTTATTTGCTAAAAATCATATTTGCAATATCAACACTTGCAAATACTAATAAAATAATTTATTCTCCAAAAATCATATTTGTAATATTAACATTTGCAAATACTGATAAAATAATTTATTTGCTAAAAATCATTTTTGTAATATTAACATATCCAATTTGATGTACACATAAAAAATAAAAAATAAAAAAGAATAGGTTGCACAATACAATAACAAGTATTTTTAAATATCTTCTAGTCTAAGTCGTTATTATAATAACTATGATCATCATCATCATCTTTTTCAGTATCAATGTCATTCTCCTCATTTGTGTACTTTTTCACACTCTCATCATTACTACAAGAAAAATAGAGTCATCGCTATCATAATAACTATGTTGTCGTTGTAACATATCTGTGGCTGAAATTATATTGCAATGACAAGTGTCATCGCTATATCCGTGAAATCTATAGGCTATAGGTGTCTGACTTTCTGTATCCATAGCCGTATAAAGCGACAACAAATTTGAAAATGTCGTCGCTAAAGGTTGACTATATAGCAACGACATGTTTTTTTTGGTGACGACATTTTGTCGCCGCTATAGTCCAAAAAAATATAATAATTAGATTACATTATTTAGTATATAATTAAATGATATTAAATTATAATTAATTTTTAATATTATTAATATTAATAATATAAATATGGAGCGTGCTACAGAATCTAGGCTTGATTTGGAGCGGGATCACTAAGTCCATGCTTGACTAAGTTAACTTATTTTATTCTTTTATTTGTCGAATGGCCGATACCACATAAAGATTCCGCTTTATGTTCAGAAAACCCAATTTGATCGTTAAATACAAGAAGGGAATGTTGTGATATCCCTCTTTGTATTTAACAATAAAAAATTTTCAAACAGAATATGAAATCTTTATGCGGTATAAGCCATTCTACCAAGAAAGGAATCAAATAACCTAACTTAGTCAAGAATGGAACTCAAAATCCTACTCCAGATCAACCCTAGGATCAGAAACCTGATCCCAATCAAATAAAAAATTTCATTCTATATTTGCTGATATGGTACAAAAAATTAATATGTTCGGAAAACCCAACTTCATTGTTGAATACGAAAAAAAAATTTAATATTAAAATTAATTTATTTAAAATACAATTTGAAATTTTGGAGCCAAATCATTGTAACAATGCTTGATCAAATTAAGTTATTTCATTCCCTTCTTCGTATAACACCCAACACTACAAAAAAAAATTCAACATTATGCAGTATTGGTTGTTCTACGAAGAAAGGAACCAAATAACCTAACTTAGACAAACATGATACTCAAGCTACTGAACCTAAACTTGACTAAGTTAAGTTATTTCATTTTATATTTGCCAATACGGTACAAAGATTGAATATGTTCAGAAAACCCAACTTCATTGTTAAATACAAAAAGGGTATTGTGTGATACCCTTCTTGTATTTAAAAACAAAATTGGTTTTTCCAAAAAGAATATTGAATCTTTAATTATACGGTGTCAACTGTTCAAAAAAAAATGAATCAAATAACATAACATAACATAGTCAAGCTTGTGACTCATAATTAATCCCACTCTAGATCAACCCTATTATCAAAAGTCTGATACTGATAAAATAATTTATTTGCTAAAAATCATATTTGTAATATTAACATTTGCAAATACTTTGATAAAATAATTTATTTGCTTAAAATCATATTTGTAATATTAACATTTACAAATACTAATAAAATAATTTATTTGCTTAAAATCATATTTGTAATATTAACATTTGTAATTTGATGTACTCATAAAAAAAGAATGCGTTTCACAATACAATAACAAGTATTTTTAAATATCTTTTAGTCCGAGTCGCTTTCATGATAACTATGATCATCATCATCTTCTTTAGTATCAATGTCATTCTCTTCATCTATTTCTTCATCTGCGTATTCTTCTACACTATTATCATCTTCCTCATAAGCATCCACTTCATCATCATCATTAAGGAAAGATGAATCTTCAATGACGTTTCGTGGAGCAGTATTAACTTGTTACACGATCGGAATGACGTCACAATCGTTCTGAAGCAAATTTATTTGTTGTAGATTAGCAAGATCAATGAACAAAGTGAAGTTCAATGAGCTGTTATCTTGCAGTAAATTGATGTCTCTCAAACCATCTTCTGTTATGTCCCAAATGCTACGATGATTGATGTGTTGTACAACGTGCCAATTGGGACCGCGTGATGGATCTTGAACATAAAATACTTGCATTGCTTGGGAAGGAAGTATGAACTGATAATCCTTATACGCCTCACCATTAATGTCGATGCTAGTAATGTTATTTTCAGTTACCATGCGCCTTGAATTGTACAAAAACAAATTGCACAAGAACAGTACAACCGAGAAGCCGTTTAGGTATGCAAATTGTAGTATTTCCTAAAGCTGGCCATAAAAAATTTCATGTCCTGTCCCTAGCACCAACACACCATTGTTTTGTGTTTTCAATCTAGCAACGCAATCGCAAGTTAAAAACCAAACTCCGTTCACGATGCAGGTTGGATATGAGGACATAACAGTATTTGATTTTGAAGCTAGAGATAGTAGCTCGGGTATGACTTTGGGGGCGTGCATTGTGTAAATCGGTTTCAAACACACATGGATATGATCGAATTAGCTAATGTATGAAATGACTGATTGTACTCTAAGAAATTGTTATATTCACTACCTTCTCAAAAAACCAAGCAACAAACTCATTCCTTCGAACTTCGTTAAGATTCACGTAACGATGCAAATGCAACTCTTGCTTGTGTTCACTGTTGCTAGTAATGAAGTTCAATAACTAATCAAGATGAAATAGTTACTAATTAAGAGAATTACATGTACTTACTTAAATACGTCTCGAGTTCTAGAGAGTTATTCATTATGTAAAACTCTGTGTTCCGACCATTGTTGTCTAAGTACACTTGTGACTGCTTTCCCAATGACTTAAACTGGGATTCAAACACGAACAACTGCTTGGTTGGATGAATGTCATCACCATTCCTGTCGAGCCGATTGAATCTCGTTTCTACATCATCAAAATACCTCGAGTAAAATGTCAGAGCTTTATTGATGACATAGCCTTCAGAGATTGAACCTTCAGGCTTAGCTGCGTTTCTCACATAATCTTTAAGCTTCTTAAGATATCTCTCAAACGGGTACATCCAGGTCAATCATTATGTCGAAAAATGCTGGAGGAAAAATTCTTTCCAACTTTCAAAGGATGATTACCAACTGATTCTGAGCTTCAACCATATCGGTAACATTGATTGTCCTCGCACACAACTGTTTAAAGAATGTACACAGCTCAATAATTATCGATGAAATTGCCTTGTTTACTAAAGATTGATACCCAATTGGCATGTGACTTCAACCCTACAATTTTTCCATCATTTAGATTAACATTTTTTGAAAAATTAGAAGCAAAACCACCTAGAAATTTTATTGATCTGACGAACTTGCAAAAATTTCTTTGATTTGCTTCTGAAAAAGTTTACTCCGTAGCGGGCTTCATCATTTAATTACCATCTTTGTACAGGTGCAACTCTGGCTTGATACCCAATTTCTCTAAGTCAAGCCCTGGCATTGTCTGTATCCTTCAATTTGTGCGCATCTCCCAATGTCCCAAGCAAACTGTCACGTACGTTCTTCTCAATATGTATTACATCAAGATTATGCTTTAACTCAATATTAGCCCCATAGGAGAGCTTATAGAAAATGTTTTTTTTCCTCCAGTTCAGCTAGTCGTCCCCTCTTTTTCATTTAACTCCCCCTTAGTTAGGGTGTTTACCAATAATAGTAGCCTTGACACAATACAACTGAACCATTATGTCTGTTGAACTAAATTTGCACGGAGGAGGCTTTCACTCTGTGCGACCATCAAACTGAAGGTTACAATGCCAATAACACTTAATTGGCAGAAAACGACGATGACCAAAGTAAGCTATTTTTTTATGACCCACATAGATGATGTGTCTTCATTACAAGTAGAACATGCTTTGTAACCATGTCCACTCCACCTGGATAGACTACTCCTTGCTGGGAAATCATTAATCGTCCATAACAGCGTTATCCACATTCTGAAAACCTTGTTATCAGTTGTTGCGTCTCCAGTATCTAAACCATTAACCCATAACTCGTTCAACTCTCAATTAATGGTCATAAAAAGACATCCATATCCTTCCTAGGAGATTGAGGTCCAAGAATTAGCAGAGTTAACAATAAGTACTCAGGTTTCATACAAAGCCACGGAGGAAGATTATAAGTTCTCAACACCACCGGTCACATACTGTACGACAAACTCATATTACCGAAAGGATTGAAAACATCGACTGTCAAACCCAGTCGTATGTTTCTTACATTGTTGAAAAATTAGGGGTGACTTTTATCAAACTCCATCCATACCCTGCCATCGACCGGATGTCGCATGACATCATCATCTATTGACTTTCCCGCATGATGCCACCGCATAAGTTTTGCAGTCTTCAATGTTGCAAACAAACATTTAAGTCTAGGCCCCAATGAAAAGTAGCGCAACACTTTATGTGGAACATGTTTTCCCGCTCATCTGTTTGATTGCATTTTCCAATGACTCTCTGAGCACACGGGACATGTTTCTTTCGAAACTTTTTCATTCCAGAAAAGTGAAAAATCATTTTTGTACACATGAATAGAATTGTACCCTAAATCGATATTTGTCATCAACTTTTTTGCTTTGTAATGAGAATTGACGAGATCTATTTTCATAAATGCCAACTTCAACAATTTCAGCAGCTAATCAAATGACTTATTAGTCCACTTATTCATCACCTTCAAGTGCATCTACTTCACTAAGAAGTCTAACAAAGAAAAAGAAGATAGTCCAGGATAAAATTCAGAATTTGGGGCTGTAAACAACTCGTCATATTGTACGTTATATGATTGAGCGCATATCGGGTCCACTTCTGCATCATCCTTGATTATATCATCAAGCACATCAAACATCTCATCTCTCTCGGGTATTCCCACATTCTATTCTGGCACATTCAAGCTTCTTGTGGCATTCGACATTTCCCTATGATAGATCCACTAGTCGTAAACCACCATAAAACCATACCAAAAGATGTAACTCTCTAGCATAGCCAATTGATGTCTATCATTATTTAAACATCGGTTGCAGGAAAATTTGACGAACCCCTTATCATTTACCAATGGCTTCTCCATCTGAAGAAAATTATGCAGACCATTCTAAAACACGTCAGACGAACTACATGTTCTGATCTTTGTCCAACTCTTATCGATTGTCATTCTCAAGATGCTTCAAATACAGAAAGAATAAATGTCAAATTTATATTTCGTTCGCACAATGTGTCCTAAATCCACCTTATGGTCCAACTCTAAAGGGTATGGGCCCTAAACCATTTAAGATTGATTTTCAATTATAAATTGTGTTGTATTTTTCAGTTATTGCAGCACTTCACGTGTAAATTTCGGCAGCATCTCGCCTCAATTCTCCTAAGTGTGCAATCTATATTAAATTTAGTCCACACATGGAGAATAAAAGGGAGAAATCACCGAAATCTACACACGAAATATAAGCAATAACTTAAAAATACAATACAACTCATAACTAAAAACCAATCTCAAACTATCCAAAAAAGGGACAATTCGAAGATGAGTTTGTAAACCACAAACGTACTCATCTCCAAATGGTATTCTAAGTTTTCTGCCAGGAGTGAAAAATTATACGCATTAACATTTCATCATCTATAATCAAATATCAATTCCAACAATCAAAACAAATTGTTAACTAAATTTCAAATCCATCAACACTTCTAATTAACAAACATAATACAAATTATATTTTCTTATTCCATTTTTGATTACTAATATTAATCACTATTTCTAAATTATAATTTTATTTACAATTCTAAATTATAAATCCAAAACAATATCGTAATTCAAAATATATTTTCTATACCGCAGATTCAACTAATTTCCTAAAAACAAAATTAATCTCAAATAAAACCACAAAAAATTTACAAAACTCAACAAATCACTACATAGCTCTTTGCTAGCTCAACCAAAATACCAATTAAAATCTATCTCCAAACCACAAAATAGCTAACAAAAAAAAAAAACCAATACATATTACATATAATTTCATCAAAAAACAAATAAACAATCAAAAAATCGACAAAACACACATCGTCAACAACAAAACAATGTTAGAAACACACACAAACAATAGAAGGGAACCAGAGTTAGAGAGAATTGGAGAGAGTAGAGAGAAAATAAAAAAATTTCCCAAAGAGAAATGAAAAGAAATGGTTCTCGGGTGGTTAAAAGCATTGATTCTATAGTGGTGACATATGTTGTCGCTATAAGTTATATATATGTCATCACTATTGAGCTCGTAAAAACATCTCTATAGGTTAAACATGTCGTCGTAATAAACCTGCCAATGAAATTAGAGCAAAAAAATTGCCGTGCAAATATTTGGGCTCTATAGCAATGACATTGTCGTCACAATAGCCGTGCTGTCCACCAAAATAGCGGGCTAAATTTTCCCGCGCAACTGTGTGGATTTATAGTGTTGACTGTTGGCTTTATAGCGGCGAAAATTATCGTCGAGATAAGTTGTGTCACCAATTGTGACGACTTTAGTATTTCATCGCTATATGTTTGTCCAATTGCGATAATAATTATGTCGTTGCAATAGATGTCGTTATTATAAAGTCTTTTTCTTGTAGTGCAACAATTAATTAGACAGAGTTTCACGAAAAAATTAATGTTTATAAATCTACATATTGATAGAATAATGCAACAACAAGCAAACACTAATAATCTCGTATTAATATAGCAGAAAGAAAGTTCTAAGAAATGTTTTGTGAATAACAATTGCAGCCACGCACAGAATGGTCACAAAGTGAACCAACTCAAGTAGTATTATTTAAACATATAACTTAGATCAGGCAAACAAACAATTAGTTAGATAATAATGTAAAATAAAGGGCAGTTCAGAGCATACTAATCAAACTCAAAAGCACTTACAAGGAAATAAAAACAATTTAATTAAAGGATATTCAAAGGAAAAGATACTCAAACAAGGAAATGATATAGGACATTGTTTACTGCTATATAGGACATTAACAATTTAATTTAAACACTTAGGTACTATTTGGTTTAGCATTCTGCAATATTCAGGAAAAATTATTTTGAACAAAGAATACTAAACAGAGTATTCTGAACAGAATATCTGTTTAGTTCAATATTCTGAACAGAGTATTCTAAACAGAGTTTCTGTTTGGTTTAACATTCTAAACATAGTATAAACAGAATTTGTGTTTGGAATAGCATTCTGAATAGAATTTTCCTATCTTCATATTTTTGGAGTTAATTTAATTTATTTTAATTAAACTAATGTAATTAGATTTTAACAAAATATTGTGTTCATT
>WUAT03064816.1:0-13421 GCA_010015005.3 Ulmus americana
GTGTATCCAAGAATTATATGTATGAAATCAATATGCATACATGAAACACATATTTTGAAAAGTTTTTCCCAAAAGAGCATCACATTATATGAGAAATTAAAAGCATGTAATAGAAAGTTATCAAAAAAAAAAGAAAAAAAAAACATGTTTAAAGTATAAAATATCCTAATTTCAATGTTTGCATGTCAAGTGAAAATACGTATGAAAGTTTCATAAGCGTTGTAGGGGGAAAAAAGAGGTATTGCAAGTCCCTTCAAACACAAAAAGGGCTATATTATTGTAAGAGTATGATATCTGTCTTTTTTCGTTTCATACTTTTTTCGTTTCATATTCTCAGTTATGGTGCCATGACTGTTTTAGGTGGAGGCTGATTGGTTTTAGGTTCCTTGGGCTTGGGCTTGGGCTTGGGCTTGGGCTTTGGGCGAGTTGGTTTTAACATGTCGTCACCATTAGGCTGAGACGAAGACATTTTCGGCCGAAAACCTGAAACAACCTTGTGAACACAGGTTTGCCAATCATTAGTCATTTATACGATACAATAAAATATATATATATATATATGATCCAGCAATCCATATATAAGCTTATGCTTTTTACAGTTCTAAAAAATAATAATAATAATTATGCTTTATTTTTGTCGGTAATAAGTACTATCACATTTTTTCTATACTAAAATTTTACATATATTTTCTGTGGATTATGGAACTTGATTTATGAATAGTATCTTAGAAGTTAGAGCTGCATGGAAGGATTCAATATAGAAGTACTAGTTTCAACATATAAGGATTCAACGTAGAAGTAGTAGTTTCAATATATATATATATATATATATGGATTTTTACATTATGGTACCTTATAGTTTCAAATTTTTTCAAAAGTACCTCTATGTTTTGGTAATCCCAAAAGTACTCTGAATGGAACAACTTAGAAATTTTGGTACTCTATAGATTTTAAAATTGCAACATGTGAGGACAAAATGCATGCCCTTTTAGTAATTTTTTTAAGGATTTTATTTGTTAAAATTGGTTATAGTATACTAAACATATATCCAAACACATTTGTATTCGAAAAGTAAAATTAAAAAAAAAATGTATATTTTAGAAATTAAAAAAATATATATATAAAAGGTATTTTCAATCATCATTAAAAATAATTCAGGGTACCAAAGTTTCTACTTTGTTCCATCCAAGATACTTTTTGGGATTATCAAAACAACGAGGTACGTTTGAGAAAAAAAAATTAAAACTACAGGGTTCCCATGATGTAAAAATCCCATATATATATATATATATATATAAACTAACTATGAAATAATTATACACGTAAGCACTATTAAATGATTAAGCAAAACTTTTAGCAATTATGGATGTAAAATATGGTAATGATGAGAAAATATAATGACGAAATGAAAAATAAATAGAATACTAACTTTTCACCTGGTAAAATCTATCAAGGTAAAAATAAAATGATTTCAACACATTATTAATTTTTATTGACCTAGTCGTAAAAGTGTTGACTATTGACCTAAATTTGAAACTTTGATCCGCGTCCTCCCTTAGGTTTTTTGACGTTCTAGATTCATTTGTGTTATCAATATTTCAAATTTCTCATTGTGTTGAGAGTTATGGTAAATAGTCCTATGTCATCCTTCCAAGTTCCATCACTACATGTAGCAATTACAAAAATTAGAGTATCAAGATGAAGGCTTCCCTTGAAGTACATGATGTTTGAGAAACCATGGAGAAAGGGCACATTGAGCCTAAGGATGAGGCATTGCAATCTGCCCACAAAGGCATAGTTTGAAATATTAAATAAATAAAGATAAGAAAACTCTATTTTTTGTCTACCAAGCCTTAGATGACAATGGTTTCAAGAAAGTTTTAAGTGCAATTTCCGCCAAAGAAGTAGGGGAAAAGTTACAAACCTCTAACAAAGGAGAAAATAAAGTGAAGAAGGTGCATTTCCAACTCCTAAGAGGTGAGTATAAATAGTTGCACATAAAAATGGAAATTTCATTTCCGATTATTTATCCAGATTCTTTGTTGTTTCTAATAAGCTAAAAAGAAATGGCGAGAAGTTAGAAAATGTAGGGACCATTGAAAATATAGTACGCTCATTGAATGTAAAGTTTGAGAGCACATTGCCGTGACAATAATAGAAAATAAAGATTTGGAGTTTGTGCCAATCAATCAATTCCAAGGATTGTTGCTAGCCTACAAAGAGAAGCATAAAAAAAATAGGCGTAATGGAGAAACTCCTCAATATGCAACACAAAGAAGAGGATGAAAGCCAAAAAAATGAGAAAAGCCAATGTGGCCAAGGAAGAGGAAGAGGGTCGAGGTTGAGGTGTAAGTTACGGCCGTGAAAATTGTTGGAATTATAACAACAACAATTCCAACAAAAATTATGAGAGAAAAGAAATATCAACAAGAGGTTGTAGGAGGGGATACTCAAACTTGAGGTATGACAAATGTTAACACTTAAAATTAGGTCAACGGTTAATAGGATTAAGTAAGATATTTGGTCAGGTGAGCTAGAGTCAATGAGATCTAGTTGGAAATGGAAAGACTGGGTCGTATCCAGGAATGGTCTAGAAAAAAGAATACAGTCGTGGTCAGGGGTTGGTTCACCAATTACACTCCGATGCTTAGGTCTCATCTTATGAGTGGATAATCTGACAGAGTAACAACGAGGGTTTAAGGGTGTACAAACATTCGCACCTTTTAGAGGTATGGAATGAGGTATTTGTAGTGTTACATTTGGAGGGTTGGATCTAAGGATCAATCAGAGGGTTATGTTCTCACGAAGAGCATATCAGACCTTCTTCAATCACCCTTGTGAAGCATAATTATGTGTTTAGACACTAAACATGGTCCTTGTAATAGCACATTGCAAAGACTATAATCAAGTGTGTAGCCTAATATAGCTGACTTCATTGTAGCTTCAACTTAGCTTGATGGATTCGCATCTCAATTTACACTAAGTGCTGAAAGTTGTTTCTAGTTTTGTGTAGAGGTAGACACTAGTGTCTTCGTGACATCGGGCATGGCTCAGCATGCCTTTGGAAAAAAATTATAGCTAGGCACCTTATTGGTCAAGGCTAGCTCGGCCACATGACCTAGCTCAGCCACGAGACCCAACTCAGTGGCAGGGTGTTGAGCAGGCCAACTCAGCAGCGACGCATAAAAAATACAAGCCTGGTGTTGATGTGCATGCTAACTCATCAATGAAAAAAATTCCCATAATAATTTCCCCTTGTTTTTTTTTTTCAATGAATTGAGGCAGAAACTAATTGTTGATAAATTCTAATTTCAAGCTCGGTAGTTGCTGAGTGCTGACTTGATGCCTTAGAGAAAATTACATTATTAATAAAAAAATTTGAATTTTTATTTTGAGCTGAGACCAGGATAGTTTAAATTGTGCTAACTCAAATGGCTAAAAAATATTTGAAGTAGTGAGCCAAAACAAATTATCAAATATTATAGATAGGCGTATGATAACTTTTTTTTTTTTCCTTCTTTGATTGGAGGGGATTCCTACTCTTATATTTAGATCCTTGGCGAAGAGAAAAAGATAAGGAGATCTCCTAGTCTTGATAGAGGAGTGATCAAGCCTTAAGAAGAAATGAGGTTTGCACGTCTTGATAGGAAAGTGACAGGTCCTGATAAAAATAAGTTTCCCAATCTTGATGGGAAGTGACCGGTCTTGTGATAAAAAGAAGTTTCTTAGTCTTGATAGGAAACTGACAGGTCTTGAGATAAACCCTACAGTCGCCATAATGTTAGGTTAGCCCATAAATCTTTCAATTTTTATCTTTCTTTTACTTGAGAGGATGAAATTCTATGGTGATGATCAAGAGATGCTAGATATTTTTTATTTTTCAATTGCTTTAAGTGAACATCAAGATCATCATCAAATTCGAAATCGGGATCAGCATCAGAGAAAGAAGAAACTAGGAAGAGACTGACATGGGAGATTGGGAGATCTACCAACTAAGATGGCGTCGTAAGACGCAACCAAGCTAGTGTTTCGAGACACAGTCAAGCTGGTAATAGGATCGCAATTGACTTGGCCATGTGGGATGTGGCCAAGCATACAGCGACAAAGCTAGCCATGTAGGACATCGCTGAACAGGCCAAGTGTAATGCAGCACAATAGGCTAGGCACACCGTGGCCAAGTTGGCCACGTGAACTCCAGTAGAATTGTCTGTGCGGGACTCGGTTGATCTAGTCATGCGAGACGCGGCCTAATTGGCCTGTTGTAGCATGGCCAAGATGTTCACATGGGACATAGTCGAGTCGACCAAGCATGCTGTGGCCAAGCTAAGCCATTGGCATTACAGACCACTACAAAGTAGTGCTTAAATTCTGTTACAATGTCGTGTGTTGTAAATCCGAAGCCACGAACCATCGTTGGGGGAAAAACTAAAAGTTATTGTCACAATATTAGGAGCAATTATTGAAGAGATGGAAGTCGTGAGAGAGTGCAATAATCCTAAACCATGGCTGATAGAAAAGAACTTGGTGAAGGACACAGGTAAGTCCTCTGTGGAGGGTCAGGACCAAAGGTGATGACTTCGAAACTCCATGATGAAGTTGCTAAATTCTTCAAGTGGCTTGGTGATGATGGGGAGAATAACATAAGTGAAGACCAAGTCAATGTGGTCTCTTTATAGCCATTGACTTAGTTTTTTTGTTAGGATCTTATGGTAACCCTTTTTTTCTTTTTGATGTAGTTAGACTTCAGTGAGCTCAGTAGTGCCTTGCTTAGGTGCCGAGCTCATGCTCATTTTATTTTTCTTTATTCTTCTAAAATGATTGTAACTCAGTTATCTTCCAACATTACTCAATTCTATTGAATTTATGATACACACTTTGTTTATCTTTTGTAGCTCTTATGAAATATTAGCTTGAATCATCACGATCAATTGTTAATTTAAATTTCCAACTTTTACGATCTTAACTTTTGCTTTATTCACAAATTTTTTGTCTAATTAGTGAGAGGAACAACTCAAACAATGTCAACATGACATGACTAGCCTTGCCGCTTGGCAGAGCCAGCCTTGCAAAGCATCATCGAACCAGGGTCGTCTTTACCGTGGTCGTCACACTGTTAGTCCTCGTGACTACATTGCGACTACGTTCATCACTACTGTTAGTTGCACAGTGGTCATCGTGATCGTGGTCGATCATCACAACTGTGGTTCCGTACTTAGAATTTTTTTCTAGCAAAGCTGGATTCCATTTAAAACTTGAAACTATATTGTTTTAACAACTTAGAACTTGTGCGATTGTAACAAGCAAATGGTTCTAAGTATAGAACTTCGATTCTAAGCCTAGGATTTAGTTATTTTTTACTGGACTTGTTCTTTTTTGCGGTCGTACATTCCAACCAGAGCAGAACCTTGAGTTCCAACAGACTAAATTTGGATTTAAGAATTCACATTGTTGATTAAGAACAATTGTTGTTTTGCCTATGGTCCTACGCATAGAACTTAGTCATTTTTAACTAGTTTGTTCCTTTCTAAGTTGTAATAGACTAACTTATTTGCGAGTTGTAATAGACTAACTTATTTGCGAGAGACTAAGTTTGTATTTAATTATTCACATCGATGGTTAAGGAGAATCGATGTCTCATCCATGACGAGCTTGGAGGTAAAATTAAACACATGAGAAGAAAAAAAAAATTTCAAAGATGTAACTCACCACGATGTAGCTTGGTAAGGTATGTTACCCACTGAAGTTTTGGAAACTTTGTAAAATTTATAAGACTTAAAAGCGATCTACCAAGCATGCACCGTGCAAGTGGTGTATATGGCTTTATTCGAAAGTAAGAGTTAGTAATTCTAACTTAGGTTAGCAAACCTAGTAACAATATAAAAAATTTAAGAATTGAATAATTCTTGTATTGGTTGAATTATTATTAGTGTCTCACACAATTTATTTGCGAATGTTTGAAAAGAAATAATAGAAAGAGAAGAAACTAGAACTACTAGTAGTACTTATGCAGAAGCTCAACATTTTACGGATTGGTGAGTGCTCTGCCCCTAAGTATTTCAAGCTCATTAGTACATGAATGCGTACAAAGCGTGCATGATATGGACCTTCCAATTGTGGACCTAGTGTGGCAGCAGAGCTCAACATGGCAACAGAGCTTGGAATGGATAAGTTAAAACATGGTCGATAGGAGATAGGTTCTTTTTATTACTCGACAACAAGCTCTATGGGGTCTAACTTGTCAAAATTGAGAACTTCATTTAGGTTGACTTTGATTTTGCCAATCATGATGCTATTCAATTGGTGCATACTGGACGGCTTATTTGCAGTTTCATAGAGATCTTGTGGTTCTTGTTGGTGACCCTTTAGAACTCTAATCCCCCCGACAATGGGGAACACAATGATCATGTAGTAAGTTGAGATTATTGCTCGGATCGTGTTTAGTGTAGGTCATCCTATATTGGCATTATAAACAAAAGGACAATCAATTACTATAAAGTTGATAGACTAAATGTTCTGGCAAGGGTGCGTGCCGAGTTTAACTAGTAAGGACAATATTCCCTTGGAGCTTAAGCTGTCCCCAGTAAAACCATAAAAAGGTGAGATGGTTGGGTTGATCTTCACCACGACCAAGTCTATTTTATTGAGGGTAGACTTAAAAAGGATGTCAGCAGAGTTATAGTTGTCAACCAGGATTTGGTAAATTTTCCTTTTAGCAATTTGAAGGTTGAGACGATTGTATATCGTCCTTTACGAAGGTGATGAGTTCATCAAATAGTCAAGCATTTTATCTCTGTGCTTAACTAGGCCCAAATGGTGAGGGAATTACTCTGACTTGGCCTGGCATGCATTGTTCTTTCATGAACTATTAGTGTCGCTGATGGCGGGTTAGCCAATGATAGTTCGGACTTTCATGTCCAGGCCATCATGCCGAGCTTCTTGATTTTTTCGTGCTTGTTGTTGAGCCTGCTGATTGGCACCTCAGACATAATCTCTCAATTGTCCTCTCTAGATTAGCCTTTTAACTTCATCCTCCACGATCCGACATTCATCTGTTGTATGACCAACATTGCGATGGTAATGACTATACTTAATATTTTCTCTCTTGTGTGCTGGGGTCCTCATGTTTCGAAGAATGCTGAAAATTCCCTAATGCTCGGTCTCTCTGTAGATGGTAGCAACTAGTACGGTGAGAGGCGTATACTCTTAGAATTTTGGAATATGAGCTTGGTGAGGAGTGGGGTTCTTATTGCCATTGTTATGGCCGCCGTTACTGCTATTCTTGTTGTTCTTTCGGTTTCTGCTATTCTTGTTGTTCTTTCGGTTTCTGTTCCCATTTGCATCCGGCTAGGAAGTATTTACTTGGAATTCTAGCATGCGCTTTCCTCCTCTAAGTATGATGTCCTGGCTGAGATTACTAGCTTCCAAGTATGCATTCTTTTCAGCTTAAATATTATGACAATGAATTTCTGTCTCTATGTTGTTTGTTGACATTTCGACAAAATTTGGATCCTGATTTCCTAACAATTCTTATTTCAATTGATATTCTAATGTCAATTGATATATTTCATTGCATTGTGTACAATGTACAAGATAAAAGGTTAATTACTACATTATCTAAATAAGTTTCAATTAGTTGAAAAGTTGTCCAATGCCCACAACAACACAAACATTTAAAGGTGAATCACTCTTGTAAGGATCATAAGAGTTTCCCCCTAAACTATTAAGGCATTAATTATATAGTTTCTAAAACCGGGTAACATGGAACTCTTTATAGTGAAGGATTTCATATTCATACTCAAAGTTTGTAAATTATAACCAATTTAACAATTAATGATCCTAACACCTACGGCCTACTTAAGCAAAATTTAAATTTTCTAGGACCCTGCTTAGGAATTTTAACTGCAAGTATCATCACTAGATCAACCACTATAGTAATCAAATCAAATCAAATCAATTTCACTGATTCAGAATTTCATAGCTAAATGCAATTTACTACACTTGCAAAGAAATAAAATCATACCAAATTATTTGCGAAGATGTTCGTTGTATAGAATACGTTAACCTACAATTAAAAAAAAAAAATTGAATAATTGAGAATATTATTTCAAACGCCTACCTAACCATATACTTGTAATCACAAAACTAAGAATCAAAAAATTGACATGACGAAAATGTCTTTTTAGTCGAAACAACCAATTTACACCTGTTTAATTAAGTGTTTGCCAAAACTGCTTATGGGCTAGTCAAACTCTCAGTTTGTATTAGAGCTTATACAATTCCTAGTTCCCCACAAACTCTATCTGACTTACCCTATTGTAGTCATATAATTTAAAATTATTAAGCATATGACAAATGCAACATTGAATGGCTTAGAGAACAAACTATGGTTGATTGTATCAATTAACGGTGATTGATGACGAACCTACAAGAAGTAACTTCACCTATCAAGTGAGAAGAATTGTAATATGAGTTGTTACAATCAAACCAAATACAAAATCCTTAAGTACCAATGGTTTCAGGGCATGGTTCATGAACCACACACATGTAAGTGCTGGGTGGACTACAAAACCAAAAGGCATATTAATGCCTTTATTCCTCTAGTTCATAAAGCCTTGCACCCAGTATTCTATTCAGATGAGTGTTCGACATGAATTTGGAATATTAATGCCTTGATTCCTCTAGTTCATAAAGCCTCTTATAAAATTTAAGGATTGTAAAACCTAGCTACATTTAATTCTTTATATGAGCTCCTCAAGCCCTCACATCCCTATTTAGCACAAGGAGTGTTCACTTATTACTACAAAATTTCATCAAAGCTACAACCAGAAACAAAAGTAATATAATATTGAATGTCACTTATGGGAGACAAAGCTGCCAGGAAGAAATCTTGAAGGGCCAACTTTTGCAAATTTAATCACAACTGTTATTGTGAATGGTTGGGGATTGTATCATATCTTTCAATGTAAGCTCTTTATTTAAGTTTTAAGCAGAAATTGTGGAGAAGAACTAGCCCTACACTACTTGCAAACATTTCCTGCTAAGTTCAACTCTGCTATATGTAGTATCAACATAATTCTTTTTCATATCATCAAATACAGACACACACTACAATTTTTATTACAAAATATTAGTAGAGAAATTTTAAAATTTGTTGTTCTATGGTGTGTTAAAATGATTATAATGGGTAGGGAGCAAGGTAATTCTTTTTCCTATGCATTTGACAGATATTTGGCTCGTCAGGGTTACACTGCATGTTTCTCCGAAAAGGCTATCATAGCGTCCTAAACACATCAATTTAATTACTATCTTTAGATTACATTTTGTAGCATTTTGGTTCTCCAAAACTCTAAATTCTAAACCCTAAACTCTAAACCCTATTTTTCTTCCCCAAAAACAAAATTGAATAGATTTATATAAGAAAAAAAGTTTTTTCTTCTTTTTGACATAAGGTCAACTCTCTTCAAGTAACAAAATAAGGCAAGTATTTTTTGTTTAATTTTCCTTTTTATTTTTGTTCCCTAACATCAAATATTGAAATTTGAATCAGATTCCTGAGAAGCCCTGCCCTCTCAATCATTCCACAAGCTTGTTTCTGTTAGTGTTCTATTACTAATTTTCTTATCGTAAAAATGACTCAAGTCCCCCAACTTCGACACCAGTATTTACCAAAAACCAACCAGTATGTTAATAAATAAATTAAGAAAAAGGAAAATAGAGAGAGAAATGAAGACCAATAACGCTTTCTGACGAACCCACAAGCAATATTAACAGGTCCAGTTTTTCTATGAAAGTGCGGTTTGGATTTTCAGCACCAGGTTTCCCCAGATGCATTTTGATTTTCAACAAGTTCTCTGACGAGAAACCCACAAGAAGAGTGAGAGAGAAAGAGACAAGGAAGTAGGAACAACTCGACGAGGACGAAGATCGATGGTTTTCTTTATTTTAAAAAATAAAGGCAACTGTAAACCTGTTGATTTGTTAAAACTGAAAGTACTTGTAATAAAACTACTAATTACAAGGAACTAATCTTATAAATTTCCTATTCAAATTTATGAACAGTAGCCTCAAAGATCTTAAATCCACTGTTCGTCGTTCATGAGAGGTTAACTAATCCTACCACGATAGTAACAACCCTACTCAGCTAATCCAAAACTAGCCTTTTAGCTACTATATCAACAATCCAATAAGACTAAAATCACAAGTCCTTTAGCGTCAATAGCAATGTTCTTTTGCATTTGACTTTTAGGTTAATACCGCTTAGAGGTTTTAATGTAATTTTAAAAAGTAGCATGCCATCAAAAGAAACAAAGCAAACAACACATGCAACAAATACCAGAGAAACAGCACCAAGAACATGACCAAAATACGCAGCGATGCCTATATACACATTCAACATTAAGCAAATTGTGAAGGAAAACAATTCAAAATGATATTAAACAAAGAACAAGAATCAAAATATTGAAACAACATATATGTTAGTAGTAAAAAAAAATGTCCCCATGTGACAAGTATCAGAGAATGAGCCAACCAAAGCAGGTAGTACTAACATTAACTTATTTAAACAAGCATCAAATTGTAAACAAAAATAAAATACCAACAATAGAAATATTCTCCCGAATATAATATAAGAGTCATAGACTTATCTTACATGTCACTCTTATTATCAAGTTAATTGCATATGTTGAACATAATAAATATTAACACACAAATCAAAATATTTAACTCGTTGATTAATGTGATAAACTTGATTTCCACAATTCATGTATCTAGCTAGCTATCCATATCCATCATAAGGATTTTCTAAATAAACAGTCTTATCCTCAAAGGCTGGAAATATATATGGAGATCAATGATGTTAGAAATCAATAGAGATTTCCTTCAATTGATGAGGGTCTCCTCCAAGCCTTTTCTTCTAGTGTCATCGACCATCACTATCAATATCAAGGCCAGTTCGACACTGTGATACCAATTATAACACCAAGAAGAAGAAAATCGAGTGAAAGAAAAACAATAAATAGAAACTTTGATTTTTTATAGTTGAACTAAACAATATTGAAAATGAAAATGGTAATTACTTAAAAATGAAAAAACTTTTACAAAGCTGGATTTTCTGTCCTACAATGTTTCCATAAAATGAAACGAATTTCTGTCTAAAGGAGCAAAATTGTTTGGTTATTTCTTAATTTAAACATCCTTTTAATTAAAATATTTTTTGTTACAAATCCAAAAAAAAAAAAAAGAAACAACATGTGTTTAATTATTTTCAATTAGGTTAATAAGACAATAATTAAGACAATTGTAAAATTAAGTAACAATTCCTGCAGAAGAAAGGTGAAACAGAAATAATACACTTAAATTAGGGGGGAAATGAGGCTTATTTTGACACATGTAGAAATAATTAAAAAAAAATGGTTACAAGCAACACAAATAAAAAACTTAAATTAAGAGAGAATTTATAGCACAGTTGTATGCCAATATAGACATTTATCAGTAAGCAAATTATGAAGCAATAACACTGAAAATAATGTACAACAAGAAATAGTAATCAAAATATTGAAAATACACGGTCAAAAAAAAATAAAAAATCCACTTGTTATCCAAGGATGTTAAAACATGTCCCCATGTGAGGATTATCAGGCAAAGAGAACCAAAAAATAACAAATCTATGTACATATAGAATGACAAAAAATTTCCCGGTAGTACAAAACAATTCAAGTTATTTAAACAAGCATCAAATCATCATGCGTTATTCATCATTTCCTCTACACATAAACAAGAATTCAAACTATATGGTACAACAGCATCGGACAAAGATTAAAACAAAAATATATAGAATTCAAACAATATCCACAGACAGAGACAAAGACAACAACTTAAACCTACCCAAAATTATATTCAGTTTATTATTGTTTCGGAAATATCAAGTTAAACAATCAACCCATCAATCAACAACATTTATACTCTACAAATGAAGTAATGCCCTCAAATAAAATATTAGGGTTTCTGTCTTTTTGTAAGAAATACTAAATTAGAGCTCCAGATCTAGAAAAACTTATGGCCAATTAGATATATCAAGAACACGGTCTTTCTGAAACTTTATCTTCTGGTTTTAGATGATGAGATCAGATCAACCGGTCTTTGTTCTTTAATTAAACCAAATGTAAATTTTATACATAAAATAATGAAACTATCTATTCGAGAAATATAAAAAGTTACCTTGAAAATATAAACTGCTTTAGAGCTCTAGTTTTTCTCGGTTTTTGTGCTGATCAGTTAGGGTTTCGATTGGAAAAGAAAACTGAGTTTTTATATAGGGATATTTACATTTTAGTATGTTATTGTAAAAAGTATCTCATTTTTTAATAATTATATAGAGATACTTTATGTTTTTGTTTACCACATTTTGGTACTGAGACATGTGAAATATTCAAAATGCCCTTTTAAATATTTATTTACTTATTTTTTAATTTTAAAATATCTAACCAAAAGTTAATTAAAAGCTTAAAAACTTTAATATATTAACTTCTCCTCTCGTTGGAAACATGAGTCACAAATACTTGTTAAAATATATTTAAAAATACAATTTATTTTGTTTATTTGAGGTATTTTAGGAATTTTCAAAAAAAATTGCTGACTTTGTTGATTTTGGTACTAAATTTATTTAAATAGAAACCATTAGATATCTTTTGTGATCATTGTAAAATGAGATACTTTTGTAATTAACACAAATCACAAGGCATCAAAGTGTAAATATCCCTATATGAAATCTAATTACTTGATTTGTAATGAAACCTGTACTAAAATTTTAATTTTTACTTTATCAAAAACTTTCCCATCCCATCTTTCCATTTTTTTTATTTTTTATTTTTTGTTGATTTGACCATCTTTCTATTTTTCTTCTACATTAATAATTATTATTTTAAGTTTATCCTTGAAAAATATTTTTCTTTAATTTTTTTTTTTGTGGCATGTTTAATTTTAATATTGAAATATCATTTATATTTAAACCATAAAAATTAAATAATATTTAACAACAAAATATTTGCATTGAATAAGTAGATTTTATTTTGTTGAAGTTAAATATAGTAGATTTTATCAGAAAAATAAGAAAAAATAAATAAATTATAGTTAATAAAGTAGTGGTATCTTAGTCTTTACGTCTCCCCAAATTCTAGTAACCCTCTGGCATGGCAACACGGCTGTCGAAAATATTGACCAATATATTCAAAACATATTACCTGTCCAAGACAGGAAAACAAATAGAAACAGTCAACATAATATTATTTTAAATTGATTTATTAAAATAATTAAACATAAGTAAATTAAATTACTTATCGAAACTGTAGTACGTTATTAATTTTTAATTTCGAATATTTTGGAGAAATTCTTAAAAAAAAATAATAATAATAATAATAATAATA
>WUAT03064924.1:0-20315 GCA_010015005.3 Ulmus americana
GAAGGTGTGGCATGGAAGTCCACCTTCGTTAGAGCATTGACGAGCTATAACGAAAATATGGCATGACGACCTATCTTCGGCGAAGGTATGGCATGGCAGTCCGAAGGATTGTAGTCGGTGAATTTTTTGTTATAAATATTAGAGTTCTTTGTAACATATGGATTACGTACATTTTCACTTGAGAATTTAGAGAGAGTTTTGAGTGATCATTTTAGAGCAATCATCTTTGTTGTAGTTTCTGTTTGTTGAATTCTTAAGAGATTCTTGTATTCAATCTTATAGAGTTGTAATTGAAGAAGACATTATTATTTTTATGATTTTTTCCACATCCAGAGTGTTTAATTCTCAAACATGCACATGGCCATGCAACAGCAATTTACAATTTTCTACCAATCAGATAAAGGCCGTCACACTATTTGCAGCTGGATCAGGTTCAGGCGTTCAGCCCATCGTTCAAGGTATTTATTATATATTATATATATAATTATTTTATTTTCCGTTTATATTATATGTTGATATGTTGGGAGTCTGGTTTGTGTATTATTGTTCTGTGATTAAGCTTAGGATTTTTATTATTTATTTTTTTTAGATCTGTGAAATATGGTTTGCTATATATATTACATGTGGTAGATCGGAATATTTACCAATTTTTGTGACTTTTATTTATTTTTATTTTTTTTTCAGATTTCGAAGAAGTGATACATTATCATTTTTTTTTTTTAAATTATTTTGTTAGCTTATCTTTAATTAATAGATTAGGATGACTATGGTTCATATTTTTGTTATGTGATTCGGGTTATGATTTTTACTTCGATATTTGAAATATGATTTGGTAATTACTATTTTTAATGGGATAATAATTAATTTTTTAAGATGAATTTCTATCGAAAAATACTTTCAGTTATGGTTAGATATTTTCGATAACTTATAAATTAGAGAAGATATTTTTCTATATTGATAAATCCAATATTTATAATGAAGAGAGAAAAAGAAGGCAAAAAAGAAATATATCAAAAATAAAAAAATGTATTAGAGAGTTAAAGATTAGCGGTTATATCTCAAAAAAGATTAGTGATTAGCGGTTATGGAAAAGTACTCCTATTTTCACTTTGTAACTATAATTGAGTGTATATATATATAACGAAAATACATTTAATAGGTTTAAATATTTTATTTTATTTTATTTCCATTAAAATATATATTTTATTTTATTTTTATCGAATAATTGTGTCATGACAAATCTGTGCGGCAAATAAAAACCACCTTATGCTCCCACTGGAGTCACAATCTCACCCAAAAAAAAATTAATAAATAAAAAAGAAAAAAACTAACAAATTTATTTTAGTTTTTAGTTGATATATATTTATGACATAATATGGATGTGGTTTTTTTTATAAATTTTTTTACTGGAATATGTATGTGGTTTTTAGGGCACAATAATATATATAAATATATATTTTAAAGTGGCAAAATAATAGTTTGTTTTTTTTTTTTTTTTGGGCAAGCAAAATAATAGTTTTATATGAAGATTTATCATTTTAAAACAAATTAATGTTTTAAAAGACAATTTAATTTATTAAGTTTTAATTTTAAATATTTATAAATATTCATTGACTTTGCATTAAAAAAAATCCTTAAAACTACCTTTCAAAAAAAAATAAAATAAAATAAAATCTTTAAAACGAAAAAACAGAATAAAAAATTTCATCTCCCATCGCCCTCCCTCAGACCCAACCTGGTCTTCGCCGTGTCCTTCTCCTTGCCGGAAGTTTTCATAGCTTACTATCTCTGTTGGCAGCCTGTATCCCCTCCCCGCCGCTCACTGGTAAGCCTCTTTGTTTTAACCATTTTTTCTTTTTCCCTTGGGTTGAGATTTTGCTACTAATCACCATTAAAAAAAAAAAAAACAATTCCTACTGACCAATGTAAAAAATCAACACTAGAACAGTTTACCAATGTAATATTAATAAATTTAATTCGCCCCTTCAAATCTATATTTAATATGGTGCATTGTCAATATTACTTTAGAACTATGATTGAGAGAGAAAATAAAAACCTTAATCGAGTTACAGGTGTTTAACATATTTATACATAAAGATTTTACCCAAAATGATGAGAAAAGGTATAACTTGTATAGATCTTTCTATTTTTCAATTCGATCAGATCCATTCATTCATAGAGCTATTTACTCAATCGCTTTCTGGAACACTTCTAACAAAGGGACAAATAAATAGACAATTTTAAAAAAAACTAATTGTCAACCTCTTTCAGATATGAATCTGTTTGATTCAGAAGGGAAGAATTTACAAATTTGCATCAGTATCTCAATTTCAATTCAAATATGAGTTTAATTCGCACTCCATGTTCTGAGAAATATTTACCATCCAAAAAGAAGAAAATTCATCCTTTGTTTTTTCTTTTCCCTTCACTCGTATTTCTTCCGTTTCTTCGATTTTGTCCGGATTCTCTTTTTCTTTCAAAAAAAGGAAAGGAGAAGGGATCCATCTTATTCCATTTTAGTTTTCTTCGTTTTTTAAGTTGTTTCTATTGTTTCTATTTCTACATCTGTTTCTTCTTCACTTTCCCCTCTTTCTGAAGTTTACGTCCATTTCTTAGTAAGAATGGGTGAAGGTATTCTACCTAAATAGTAGAGAATACTAAAGATTCGAGCCATAATATTATAACTGAATACAATTTTTCTGCCAGTCTATGGGTATCTTTGATTTGATAGACGGAGGGACAGGGTGAAAAATGAAAGATAAATGATATGTTTCCTTAAAATATATATATATTAACACAATTATTATATTACTCATACTAAAAAAAATTGAAAAGTAAAATTTGGAGAGAAAAATTAGTATTTTCACCAAATTATTTATTTATTTTTTTCAAACTTTTTCATTCACAATCTTTTTATTTGTACCAATAATTTGGTGGTATTTTTAGCTGTCTTCATCTCCTTCTATTCACTTTATAAAACAAGGATGAGTTAAAGATAAATTGACTCAATTCACACTACGGAATTCATTCTTCACTCATTCCACTCTACCCTCTAAATATGGGACAGGTTTTTATTTATTTATTGGAGGGGCAAAAGGCTAAAACTTTATTAATTCAAAGCCAAGAAATCAGCCATTACAGCAAGCCATGATGGCTCATTCTTCTCGTTCCATTGATTAGGATCCGAGCAACTGATTGAAAATCTCGCTGCCCAATGCGCAACCATATTTATTACACACTTTAGCGAAAAATTAATTTTATTTTTACCTACTTTAACGTGTCTGCTTTCGTTTATTTTTATTTATTTTTCTATGATTGTTATAATATTTTCGGATGTCTTATAAGAGGATTCCAGTTCCCACGTCCTAATTATATATATAATATTCACTTATAATCTAGATCAATCTCCAGGCAATCCAAAATTCTAAATTAATCAAAAAGAGAAATTGGGGTATTTTTACCTTTATTAGATTTTAGTTTATCGTATTGTATTAGGCATGTTTAAACTCGCTTATGAATATCTGTTTTGCATCTTTGTCGGAGTTGGTTTAATTTCCTAGGATTGGACAGATTGATTTCTGAACTTGGTTTTTAATTTACACTGTTTTTGTAATATAGTGACGAAAAAAATGGCTCCTTGGCTAATCAATGCCAATCCAGTTGTTTATGAAAAGAAATAACGTCGGGTCCGTGGTACTCCAAGTGATGCAGATGAGTATGCCAGGGAACCAATTGACCAACTAGAAATTTTTAATATCCTTTGTGAATGATTATTATGCTTTAAGCACTTTTATTTTTTTATTCTTTAGTTGTGTTGGTTTTATTAATTAATTCTTTAGCTGTTTCGGTTTCCTTTACAATTCATAAATCATATTAGAGATATAAAAGATCCAGAGCACCCTTATTCTTTGGAAGAGCTTAGAGTGATTACAGAAGATGCCATTGAAGTGGACGATGATCGTGGTTATGTTTGGTGTGTATATACATATATATATATTTTTTCTTTTATTCTTAGTTCTATATTTTGCAAAAATATCAGAGTCTAGATTGTTTTATAAACAATATGCTATTTTTTCAGTGTGACGTTTACTCCCACAGTTAAACATTGTAGTATGGCAACAGTGATTGGTCTTTGCCTACGTGTGAAACTCATGAGGAGCCTGCCTTCTCGTTTCAAGGTATGGCCTAGTAAATTTTGTTTACAAATTTTTATATAATTCTGTCCCCCTGTTACGAATATTGTTGTAACTTAATTGGGATTGGAGTTCTCGGGTCACGTGGCAAAATCTCTGTTTTGGATAGGATTTGAGTTCTTCGGATTATAACTTTGTAATTATTAGGTGGCAAAATCACGTGGCTAATAAAAATTTTCCCTAACTTTTTTTGTTCTTCCAATGTTTCTGCAATTGTTAGGTGGATATTCGACTCGCACCTGGATCTCATTTAACTGAAGCTGCTAGTACGTTCTCTTTCTATAGCTCCCGGTCTACCATGGTTTCTATGTTAATTTCTGGTTGTATATGAGTGATGTGCAATAATTATGAAAGAATTTCAGCTCTGCTAGATAATAAACCGTTAATGGCTACAATTAGTATAATATATATACTGTTAATCTTGTCTTCGTGTCTGAGCTTATAAACATACTCTTGTTTTGTTTGAAACTTTGTTGCTTGTATGTGCAGTTAACAAACAACTGAACGACAAAGAGCGGATTGCAGCAGCATTGGAAAACCGACCGCTTGTTAATGTGGTTAATGAATGCCTAGCTCCCATTTATGGTTAATTCAAAATGCAGTTAGGCTAAAATCAACTTTGAGCTTCTCTCCGGTCATCACTATACAGTTTTGATGCAACTTTTGGTTTCTTTTTTCTTACATAGGAATTACAAATAGTGTTTCCATTAATTTAAGGGACAATAATAACACATGCCACTCATTGGGTCCACAAAACTCATCTAGGCTATCACTTTCTAACATTGCACCATCTTGACCACGTTTGGCAACTTCGAATTTTTGCATGCAACTGGACCCATTAATTTGTGTCATTCGTGTCATCCATTTACTTTTAAAATTTAGTTTGTAATTTGAAATAAGATCAACCGATAAAATAAATTTAAACAAACGGTTGTAGCGGCAACATGCAAACCGCTAGAACTTGGAAAAAATTTCTGGCAATGCATGCGGATGCGGTGAGTACAAGTATTTGTTTTGTGTTGCTTTTGTTAGTTTTAAAAAGTACACTCTCTTACTTTTTAACAAGTCAAAACCTGACAACAATAAAGAGATTAGTCGGTAATGTCGCATGAAAAAAAAAAAAGGATCATTGACTGAAGACTGAATGACTGTTGCCCTTCATTATTCGTGTCAAAATGTAGCGTCGCTCAAGTTTGTTTCTATAAATAGACCACCTCTGATTTTGAAGCCTCTGTTATTCATCTTCTTCAAGTGTAATAGGGTTGACTTAGAATGAGAAAAAAAAAATTTAGAGAGAGAAAAGTGGAAATTCTGGGTTTAATTCTGAATGTCTTATTTTTTTTGTTTGTGGTATAGAATTCTGCATGTCTTGCTTGCACCTATTAGCTATGTTGAATATTTTGGGCAATGAAAATAAAGACAAAGGAGAGGGAGAAGTACCATTAACGTAAAGCTCTTCAATTGGTTTTCTAATATCATTTTAAAGCAAATTTCTAAATGGATAAATAATGACAAACTCTCCCTTCAAGCTCTTCAATTGCGAGGAACAAAAATATTGATAATTTTACATCATTTCTAGTTTCCATAAAAGTGGCTCCATGTTTTGGAAACGACGTTGGTTTGGATAAAATGGACGCCAAAAATATTTTCTTTTTAATTTTTTTATTTAATTTTCAATTATTTCATACAAACAGCATGGGTTTTTGACCAACTCATGTCGTTTCTGAAGTGGTTTTATCCACTTCTGCTAATAGGAATTAAGGGTACATGTCTATGGGATTTTTAAGTTTGTTGAGAAAATTAGGCCCAATATAATATTTTTTGGGCTCAATTTTGTTTAGACTTGCACTTAGGGTATTCACAGTCGATTTGATTTGATTTGATTATTTGTCAAAATTCTTATCCAAACCAAACTCGTTGTTGGTAAGATTGATTTAGTTTGATTCAGTAGAAATTGTTATAGGGGAAAACCAAACCATACATGTTTGATTCAATATACTCGGTAGGATTGATAGTTAATAACATCCGTAAAAATAATAATAAAAATAAAAATTTGATCCCGTATGTTAAAATCTTGTGTTTGAGCTACAAATTACACCATTATTGATGAAGCTTGCGTCAACACACCATTTAGGAGGCATTTGTGCAAATTAAATTAAAAGTTGAACTGAACCTGGTTTCTATTACCATTCCCATTCTGTCAAAGTTTGCTAATAAATGAAAATTTTAGGGGGTTTAATGACGAAAAAAAAATATTTGGGGAGCAACTTACGAATTCACGTATAGTTCAGGGAGCATTTGCACCAATTAGTCTAATTAATTTAATTTATATTTAAAATTTTAATTATTATTATTATTTTGTTTAGATACAATAAGATTAAAAATATATTATAATTTATAATTTAATTTTTATATATAATTATATTTTAAAATATAATATAACATTAGTTTGGATTGGTTCGGTTCAGTTCAATTTTGGACGTAAAAATTCATACCAAACTGAATCGATTAAAATTGAAAAAAGTATTCGTATCGAACCAATTAAACATAAAAAACCGAACTAAATCGTATGCTTCAGTTTGGTTTAATTTCTTAAGTTTTTACTTGCACAAAGACATTTTTGACCCTTCTCAACAATCAAATAAAAAATAGAGGAATGATCATCCGCTTTATCTGCATCTTCTACCCAACAATGACCGACTTTCCTCTGTTGCCCACAATCCCCACCACCGGTCACTAGGATTGCCACCAACATCGACATGTCTGCCGCCACTGCCGTCAAGGTATCTTCTTGCTTCCCACCATGGATATGCTAATCAAAATTAAATTATTAGCAACACAAAATAATTAATGGGTCTGGAAGATATATAATTTCTACACAGACAATTTTTATAAGTTTTTAGAAATGATTTTATACATATATATATATAACTTGGATGTGTCAAATTAAAATAATTCAAGGGAAATGATATAAATAAAACTAGTTTGGGGTTAAATCCTCTTAATGCAAGGGCCACTTTTATAGCAACCTCAAGTTCAGGAGGCAACTTGATCGATTTAAAAGTAAATGAGGCATTTTGATAATAGCCCCAAAGTTTATGGGGTGAAGAAAGAAAGAAAAAAAAGCATTTCTGGGAGCTGTTCAAATTTGGCTATTTACGAAACTTGTACTACAAGCAACAACAGAAACTACTAGCACCATGACGGCAAGAAAATAAAAAACAAGAATAACAGCATATAAGAGATTGACAACAAACCAAGTTGTACCTATAAATTCAACAAAGCAGCTTGACAAAAGTAGTTATTAGAAAATAGATCAAGGCCAAATGGTCATAACATGGTTAAAATGGAGGATAAATCTTGTAATGAGAAAGATGTCAACGTTATAATTCTTCTACGAAAAGCTTTACAGTGCTGGATTTAAGGAGATAATTTGTAGGGTCATGAATTTACATATTTACACCTTCACAGAAGAAAAAATAAAGCCGCAAAACTTTCGTCTCATTTTCTCCCTACAAGAAGACGATGACAACTTCTAACAAATTCTCTCTCATGAACAACTACTAACTATGAGGGTTTAAAATATCAACAATCCTAAACTTAGGCTCAATCTTAATGTGATCCCTGAATTGCAGTTCGCATCCATGGTACTTGGACTTGAGCAGTGTTTGTAATCGGGACATTAAATTTTGTCAAAATTTTCTATGGAAATCACCAGTTGATAGGTTAATTCAATGTAGCTCTCTTTCAAACAATCTGGTACACGCAATTTCCCTCGAACAATAGCCAAAGTAAGTTGAGGGCTTGAAGAACTGAGAATAGCACAATGCTAATCAAGGGAACTATGACCAAAGTATTTCTCAATCATTTTTTTTTTCTTCCACAAAACTAGGCAAGAAATTCTTCGGCATCTCAACTTGTGAACCAGAAAGAGTGTCTCTGACAGGTCTAGTTCCAAATTAAAGGATTTCTAAATTTTTCTGCCATTGCCTCCAAAAGAAACTTAACGAGTTCTTCTCTTTCAACTTCCTTCTCCTTCTTTATTTCAAGATGACGGACCTGGAGATATAGTTGATCAGTTAATACTTCAATTATGACACACCAGATTAGCAAATGTATATTTCTGTTGTTCGTTATCATTTTGGTGTTCAATTTACCAAAATGGCAAGTTACTTTCGGAAAAAAGAAACTTTCAAATGAAGAGAACAATTACCTTAACAGAAGCCTCGTGAGTTGTACCAGTATCTCTTATGATGACAAGACATTTTATATCATGCTCGTTTGCATATTCATATTGCTCTGTAAGGCTTGGGTCAGGCTTCGGGACAAACTCCGCCTGGAAAACATGGATAACCAGTGAGCATGAAATGAAAAGCTTAGTCAGAATAGCTAAGTTCTTCTGGAATTTCTCCAACCTTAATGTTCTCCTCCCACAACTCAGCAACTAGTTCCATCCGTGCTTCCAATAAACCACCTCCTCCTCTTGAACAAACAAGTATAGTAGTGCTATCTTCACTCCTGTAACAGTGAACATATGGCACAGGGAAGTTATTGATGAAAAAGCAATAATCCAAGAGATGAAAAAAGTCTCAACTTTGGAAAGACCAGGAAATAGTGATGTTATCTGTACCTAATAGTTTTCAAATCTACAAGAGAATGTTGTATCATAGTCTCCAACGCAAGGCTAGTCCCCACAGCTCCAGGAGCATTTGATTTCTGCATATTAAAAAACAATGTAGTAATATGTTAATTCAAAAGAAGAACATTTTGTTTCCAACAACAACAAAGTACAAAAGAAAGAAATACTAGTGTGCTATGAAAACAAAACTTAAATTTCAAAAGAAATAATACAGCTCCGGAAAGACAAAAACACAACTTTAAAGCCACTTGACAATGCACAAACAGATTAACAACACATTTCTCGTCCCTCTTACACATACATATTAACACCGGGATTATTTTGTTTTCTTGTGTGTCCTATTTTAACTAGAAGCATAACATGAGGATTGATCTTAAAATGAAGAAGAAACCAAGCAAAACCTTTTGTCATAAGTAGAATATTACCTTCAAAACTAACCACAAAAAATCTCCTTGAACACATACACATGAAATTCTAATTTATTGCAAACAGATGATTTCTCCATGATATACAATCCTTGAAGATTAAAGGCAGAGAGGGTTTAAAGACAAACAGAGACCAACCTAATTTATGCAGACTAGCCACTTAACTCTAAACACGGGTCAGGGGAGGGGGAAGAAGATAATGGTAAAGTAAACTATAGTTTTCCAGAGAAATTCTGAAGTTAGAGAGTGTATTTATGCTTCTACACCAAAATTATATTTATGCAATTCTGAAGTAAACTATAGTTATGGAAAACTGCATAATATATGCATGTCACCATTCCAGTCACACTTCAATTTTTCCAGTCATGTCAATAGAGGGTCAAGTCATATGCTTTTGTGTTTTGTTTAAAAATAAATAAATAAGTAAAACGTAAACCAAAATTATGCAAAAGAAATATATATATATATATAACTTACATATTCCTGACCCCACATTTGATGAAGCAAATAGTCATAGCGACCACCGACAGCAAGCAATACGCCTTCAATAAGTGACCCAGAATTGTTTTCTTTCATCAGGTACACCTGAGCAAAATATTACAACTGGGTTTAATATTTTATCAAAAAAATTAATTTCCAGTCTTCACTTATTGTGAAATATATCTTGCATAACACTTAATGCTTCATTTTAGACATAAAATAAAATATGGATAGAATAAGATACACGGAAGATTGCTAAACAACCAGTGCAGTGTCATGCATGCAGAAATAACAGTTGGTAGCAGGATAAAAAGCATGAATATTGTATCATCAGTGACAACTTGTCATAAAGTCCAACATATTTATCATTTTTCAATCAGGATTTTTTAAAGACAATTTAATATGGATTCAATGTGAGCCTACTTAAAAAAAAAAAATTGTTTCCAAAATGGCCTACTTACAAAGTTAAGACTAAAATCAGGGCATAAAACGCAAAACAACTAAGGTAGGAAATAGGAATTTAATAAAGATTTTACAAATCCTGTCTTCATGCTATTTAGGTCATACTTGTGTTTGAAAATTTAGAAAAAAATTTCCATGGTTGATATAAATGAAAAATACGCACCTGGAAAGGGAAAATACAGCCTATTTAAATACAAGTTAAAAGAAAATTGTGCATTTTAGAAGAGCATCATCCTTATTTATTCTCAAACAATTGGGGCTAGCGCATTAATCCTAAACCAACATGACTGATGATAAAGTATCATTATGCCCACTGTCTTTCTTCTTTAGTACCAATGATGAGATGCAATTAATGCTCTTTGCCAAATCCAAAAAAAAAAAAAATTCACGGTTCCTTTCAAATCATCCTCACAAATTATGTAATTTTTGCTTTACATATTTTAGTATCTAGAAAGTATCAGATCAAAAATAATAATAATAATAATAATAAAAAACAATTAATTATGAGAGTAGAATAATTATTAGAGAGAAACTTGAAAATATGTACAGCATAAAAATAAAAAAAGTATCTTTAATTTTTCCTTTTCATTGTAAAACCTACTACTTCAGGTATACGATTTTTATTTATTATCAAGATAATGCCTGTTTTGTCCCTACTCATCTAGAAAAAAAAAACATGACCCAATGATTTCCCTATACATACACCATAAAACAGTTCAACTCAACTCTGCAGATTTAACTATCAAAGTTTAGCAAAATGAAAACATAATAATAAAACCAAATCTAAATACCTGAAAGAATAGATCTCTATGATAACTCTCAGTCGGTGGCATTAGTGGATCAATACAAACATGCTTTTCAATCCTCCAAACTCTCAAGTAGCTACAAAGATTTGAGAGCTCATCCAGTGCCTTCCGTGTAACCTTATCTGCAATAGATTAAAGGAAAATGAATCTCATCCACATAGGACATACATGGAACACCTGACCATTCAATAATCACAACCATACCAGATGGCAGGGCACCCCTCAATCTAGGAAGTGCTTGATCTGCAGCCCCACAGAACCTTAAACCAACAGTCTGTAACCTATTTACAACAGCTTCTGGTAATTTAAGTTCCTGGAAAAGAACAAACTTTAGGAATAATAGATAAATTTGTCAATCTAACATTATGCTGAACTAAGAAAATATTTCACATAATTTCGCAACAAGAGTCTGCAAAGTGCCCTTGTAGAGAGCAGTTTTGCAATATCTCTTAGTGATTAGGGGTTCATGGTAATAATCAAGCATAGTAGGCATCTAGCTTTCATTTTGCATCCAAGTTGCTTGTACTTAGTGAGGATCTGTTAGATTGGATAGAAGTTGATACTCTGCCTTTATAATATAACGTGCAGTTTTGTTAAACTTTACGGGTGTTGTGTGAATCATAAAAAATAAAAGAATATTTCAGTTTAAAGATGCAGTTTTTCTTTGGGAAAACTTGCAGTTTATATTGTTCTTTAATTAGCTTACAGATTGATGGTACAGATAATAATTTGAAGTATTTGGAAGATCCCAGTATTTCTTGCTAAGCTCCATGTTTGATTAGTTAAACATAGGTTTTCTTAAGGGAAGAAAAGGTAACTAGCTTAATGGGTGCGTCATTTGCAAGTTGCAACGCAAATGAAGAGTTTCTGAGACTCTTTATACTCATCTATTTATATATTGAAATCTATAGTCTCTGTTATTGAAGGTAGTTCTACCTGAACAGACAAAGACTCTTTTTAATTTTTCCAGATTTTGGAAGTAGCTCGAAAGCCAATGTAATAAGAGCTATGTTTTAGGTTTAGTTACTCTTTGGGAGTTATGTTTAGAAACAAGGCATGTTGGTGATCTTTTTTTGGCTTTCTTGTTTGGTAAGAAACAAAAACATCAATTAAAAGTGGACATTGGCAAAGTGTAATAAAACCAGCAAACATATTGATGATCTTTTTTGCTTTACTTGTGTCATAAGAATAAGACCATCAATTAAAAGTAGACGTGGAAGAAATATAGTAAAACAAGAGTTTGAATCATTTAATCCCATATATTTTTCTGTTCTCAGCAATTAGTCCTAATTTGTTAGGCCATCAAGTCCATACACTGAGCCTGAAGTTTATCATCACATTATTCATTATCCCTGAAGGCTTTCCGACAAAATTAAACAATAAAATACAAAAATACTCTCATTTTAACATTAGAAATACAAAAATTCCTCCACAAATAACTCGAAATTGGCATTTATCAAAGATTAATACCACAACTATGTAGTTTATCAGAATTTGACAGACTCAGAAATTTTGATAAATGCGAATTTTGACGTGTTTTTGGTCAAACTTCTATTGTTACCAGCTGTAAAGGGTATTTTAGTCGTTTGGATGTTGAATTTTGACAGAAAACACTTCTTGGGAATAATTGACACGATGTAAACTTGATGAGCTCAAAAAGGGAAGGGCTAATTGCCAAAAATTAAAGGAGATAAAAACAATCTTACCCAATAAAATAACTAATGCTGCCACAAACCTTTGGAAAAAAATTAATATTACTTGCCTGTAAAAGCTGACGTCTTATTACTGACCATTTTGATTTTCGTTCAGCGGATTGGGGACGCAATGACCCCATCATGGAAAGAAGCTGAATTCAGAGATGGAAACATCTGTAAGGTCACAATTTTCCAATAATCTAATTATAAAAAAGTTACAAGTACTTAAAAAAAAATGATGTACATCTGCTACTTTGTGTCGATTCTCTGCTTTAACTCCGATCCAAGACCACATTGCATCCAGTAGGTCCCCGTGATTTAGATGAATATCACAGAAATCGGAATGAAAAAAATGGCTTACAATGTCCATCGTAACCTGTAAATCAGAATATTATTACATCACCACCACCAAAGGCATAACACTGAAACGTAACGATGATTGCATCCCAAAAGTTCACCTTATTGAATAAAACATATATTACAGATGTTAAGAACATGAAAACAATGTCTGTTTTGAAGAATATCAGGATTGACTATTATTTTTTGGTTTCTGCTAGAATAACACTAGCAGCAACCTCTCCAAAAAGTCCTAGCATCAACGGTAACTGTCAACCTTTTTTTTTTTTTTTTTTTTTTTTTTTTTTTTTAATCTTGATGAATGGTTATTGTCATAAAATAATTGTAGCACAAATACAAAACTAAAATCTTCATATGCACTACTTGATGTAAAGTGTGCTAAGCAAAAGAGAAGGTGGTAAATGAAAGTAGAATCAATATTAAAGAATTTATTTACTTAATGAACCACTTAATCCTACAATGGACCATTATTGCTAATATGATAATACCAGTTCTACAAATTATTTATTTCTCTTAAAGTGAGCTAATCAAACAAATTTGACATGTTTGACATTTGAGCTCTATCCAATAACCCTATGAAATTGTTACGGTAAATCTGCTACGCAGCTAAGGAGTAGGAAAAACAGAAGAATACACAACCTTGATTAGCTCTGCTTCTGTCAGAGCAGATGTGCCTCCAATAATGTCAAAATCACCCTGTCATCAAGTATATTGTCCAGTAAGCAGTTTCAAGCATGCAACGTTCAGCTAAAGAGCAAAATGGTATAGCATATACCTGAAGGTAGCGATTTGGTGGCGAATGTCCAATTCCTTTTCTATAGACCCACGAAATTTCATATCGTTTAAATGAAGATTTCTACACAGTAAAAAGTAAATGAGTGCCCCCCGTTATTCCGCAAAACTGAATTTCAGATGTTGATCAATCAAGAAAGAAACAAACTAACACAGTATCAGAGTGAGGTCCTATGTTCAAACCTCCACAATTGCACTCTATGATATATCTACATGTGATGAACCTTTAATGTTTCAGGAGAGTATTAGAGTATAAATCATTATTGGCTCACCTCTTAATAACTTAAGTTTCTGGGATCAATTGGTAAACTAACAACTTATATTAAAGAAAAAAAAATAAGAGCCTTAAATTTGATTAGCAAACACACATACTTTTAAGATATATTTCAGGACTGTGAATTTGATAGAGCTCAGTTTGGGGCGTCTCTTTAGGCATCTACTGCCAAGGACATTTGAGGACCTTTTTTCTATTTTTCCAATAGATACTTTATATCTGGGAGAATGTTATGATCTGGTTTGGTCTCTTGTGGTTATGGTTAGCAAGGTCGATTTCCAGTCCTTTATATTCTGCTTATCCCCTTAATAAGTTTCTTTGTTTCTTATCAAAGTTAACAATTATCTAGGTAATGCAACGGAAAGATAAGTTTCAGTAGTTTAAGTAAATACAACACCTGGCTGGATATCACCCAATTAATGAAAGGCAAACGCAGTTCATGGCAGAGTTCAAGCATGTCTCCTCCATGGCTCAAAAGTTTGACGGAGTTCCTTTTCATCATAAATAAACAAATTTAGTCATAAATAGCATTTATCTTTTAGAGATGAAATGCAAAAGAACAAAGAAAAAGATACTGAACCTATTAAACTGGGGGCAATCGTCCAATAAATGCATGGGTATTATTTCCAAATGCTTTGCACAATGCTTTCTGAAAACTTCCCTTGAGATCTCCGCAACATAATCACGAACCTCAGTGTCTAAATCAGCATACAGAATAGCAGAAGTACCACTTCCAGGCAACCTAACTCTACCTGTATGATGATTCTGGTTTTTTGTGCTTAACATCTCTTCATCAAATATAGCATTGACAACTTTATCATATACACTTGGGTCCTCCGAAGTTTGCATTGTTTGTAGAATATCTGATGATAAAAGTAAAATAAATAAATAAATCATTTTGTCAACATCAATGACTTAACATGATGTAGTTAATGAAACTGAAAGATGCATAAAAGAAATTTTAAATATATTAATGCACTCCTTCAAAAGAACTCTGTGTGAGCTAAGCATCTAACCTAGTAATCATCAACTATCTCCCACATATTTGGGAGAACCAATAAAAGGGGCCAAAACATCTGTTTAAAGGCCAGTATTAAAGGAAACATCCCCAAACTAAATACAAATTATGTTACACATACAAAATTATAGAAGAAACAAATTTGCTTGAAATTCTGATACAAAAATATCAAAGCGAGAATTTCATTCCAGTGTTGTCTGGGTACAAACTACATGACCTGTATGTTAGGGAATTAAGAATCCTATTAGTTTGGGGATTAATGGTTATTTATATAAAAGGCAAATTTCATTTGATCAGTGATTATCTATATCTGTATCGTCCATTAAAACCAATCAGAAAAGGTAGTCCATAAACATCATCCCAAATTCCCATGGGATTAGCTCAGGTAATTGAATTAATATCCTTTCAATCAATTATTTATTCATTTATTTTATAGTTTTTATCTTTTTTGTCCATTAAGTGAACCAAATTATTGATGCCTCATCCAATAATGGTAAAAGCATGAAACAAACATATTTACCTAAGGACTATGTTGGAATTTGTTGGAAAGTCTTCTGAATCATATCTGTAGAGATCTGATTTAGAGGCTAGCAATAGCTGTATATGACTTTAGGAGATTTGTGTAGACTTTGGGAGATTTGGGTAGACTTTAGGAGATTTGGATTTCTTGTCTTTTTTTCATTGGTTAATCATATAAATTAGCTGTAATGTATCAGAAACATAAGAAATGAAATATTAAATTTCACATGGTATCAGAGCACTACTCTTAAATTTCAATTCTTTCATTGGCCTTTATTGCCATCACAGTTTCTAGTGCTGTATTTTTCGATTGAAGCCTTCATTGCTTCAAAAAAAAAAATTTGGTGTCTTGTTCTCTCTGTTATTCTTCTTTTTTTTTCTTCTTAATTTACTGACACAATGTCAGGAAAAGAGATAGAAAAATCGAAAACTGAGGTTGAATATGCTCCAGTTAGTCAGGGTTCAAATGAGCTGCAAAATATTCAAATAGCTTATAGATTAACAGGGAAGAATTATTTGAAGTGGTCTCAACTTGTTATAACTTTCCTAAAAGGAAAAGGGAAGCTCAGCCACTTGATAGGAACAGGTCCTCAGAAGGATGAAACTGGTTATTAAGGCCTGGGATGAGGAGGACTCTATGGTGATGTCTTGGCTATGGAATTCGATGGAGCCAGAGATCAGTGATACTTGTATGTTCTTGCCTACAGCAAAGGACATTTGGGAGTCTGTCCAGCAGACTTATTCAAAAGTAAATGATGCAGCACAGGTGTATGATGTTAAGATTAAGACATCAGCTGCGAAACAAGGTAATAAAAGTGTTACTGAGTATGCAAACTTGCTGAAAAATTTATGGCAGGAAATGGATCATTACAGGTGCATTGAGATGAAGTGCAGTTCAGATGCCGCTGCCCTGAAGAAATTCATAGAAAAGGATCGAGTCTATGATTTTTTGGCAGGGCTAAATGCTGAATTTGACCAGGTCAGGGTACAGATCCTTGGGAAAGAGGAGCTGCCAACTTTAAATGAGACTATTTCTATAGTTAGAACAGAAGAAAGCAGACGAGGGGTAATGCTTGAGGCGCTGCCAAATGAGGGATCAGCTATGCTTGCTGATGAAGAGAGAAAGCTGAGCATAGATCAAACTGCACAGCCTAATTTCAAGAAGTTAGAGCAGCCAAGGAACTCAAACCGAGAACACTTGTGGTGTACCTACTGCAATAAGTCCAGACATACAAAGGACACTTGCTGGAAGTTACATGGAAAACCACCCAGCCGAGATTGGAATCGTAAAGGAGGACATAATAGGAACTCAAACCAGGCACATCTAGCAGGGGTTCAGAACTCTCATGGAAAAACTCGGGTGACTGATGAGTTTAAGCGGGAAGAGATAGAGAGATTACGCAGCTTATTGGGCTCTTTGGCAGAAGACAAGGCAGTTGGGACTTCCTCCTTGGTGCAGGCAGGTAAGTCGTCTAATTCTCAAGTATTTAATGTCTCGGATAAGTCTTTTTCTAGCTCTTGGGTCATTGACTCAGGAGCAACTGACCACATGACACCCTCTGCAAAAAATTTCAGTACCTATAATCTATGTCCTGGTAATAGGAAGATATCTGTAGCTGATGGCTCATATATTACTGTTGCTGGTATAGGGAATGTAGAAATTTGTCCTTCATTTGTGCTTAAAGATGTCCTACATGTGCCTAAGTTGTCTACAAACTTGTTATCCATCCATAGGCTTACTAATGACCTGAATTGTAAAGTGGTTTTTTATCCTTCTTATTGTGTGTTTCAGGACCAGAATTCGGGGAAGATGATTGGGCGTGCTAGGGAAAAAGGTGGCTTGTATCATCTCGAGACCACCTATAAACCAAGTAGCTTCATGTTTGATTTACCTAAGTTGTTACTCACTGAGTCAACCACCAATAAAGATAGGGTCTGGCTTTATCATTATCGTTTTGGTCATTCTTCCTTTAGGACTTTACAAGTTATGTTTCCAGCTTTGTTCAAGGGACTTGATATTCAAACTTTTCAGTGTGATGTTTGTCAGTTTGCTAAGCACAAACGAGTTTCATTCCCAGCTAGAAATAAAAGATGTTCAAAACCTTTTCATTTGATTCATAGTGATATTTGGGGCCCTTCTAGAGTTCTTAATATTTCTGGTGCAAAATGGTTTGTGTCTTTTATAGATGATTGTACTCGAGTTTCATGGGTATATCTTCTAAAGCAAAAATCTGATGTGAGTGCTGTGTTTCCTATTTTCCATGCAATGATTCAAAATCAATTTGGTGTGAAAATAAAAAGATTTCGTTCTGATAATGCCCCTGATTATTTTAATCAAACCTTATCACCATATTTTCTAAAGGAAGGAATCATTCATGAGTCTTCATGTGTTTACACACCCCAACAAAATGGGGTGGCAGAAAGGAAAAATGGACACATTTTGGACACTACACGAGCCTTATTGTTTCAAAATTCAGTTCCAAACTCCTATTGGGGGGAGGCAGTTCTCACTTCCATTTATCTCATAAACAGGTTGGTTACTCCAGTCCTTGATTCTCAATCACCAATATCTCTTCTCACACAGTTTTTTCCAAACTTTAATACCTCTAGTTCTATATCTCCTAGAGTGTTTGGCTGCACCTCCTTTGTTCACATCCATAGCTCTCTCAGAAGTAAGTTAGACCCTAAAGCCATTAAGTGTATTTTTGTTGGATATTCATCCACACAAAAAGGTTATAAATGTTATCATCCCTCTACACAGAAATTTTATGTGTCAGCTGATGTTACCTTTCATGAAACCAAGCCATTTTACACCAAGCCTTATCTTCAGGGGGAGAGTTTATTGAAAGATAAGCTTGCTGCTTCCTTAGACTTCAACCTTTTTGACCTACCTGCCTCAGTTCCGGGTGTCTCAACCTCTCCAACATCAACTACTGACCCTAAAATAGTGTCTGCTAGTCCTGAAATAGTGTCTGCTAGTCCTGAAACAGTGTCTGCTAGTCCTGAAACAGAATCTAACCAATCACAAAATAACCTAAACCCTGATGCTACAAGGTTTTCACAAGTGTACTCAAGACGAAACAAGTCATCATCTATCCCACAGCAAGCTCCATCATTGGCTCCTAATACTGGTACTAAGGTAACTTCTCACTCTCTAGATTTACCTATTGCTGTTAGAAAAGGAACCCGAGAATGTACCAAAAAACCACTTTATCCTATCTCTAATTTTGTAGCCTTTGATAAATTTTCACCATCTCACAAAAGCTTTCTTGTGAGTCTAAATACCATCCCAATTCCAACTGCCTTATCCGAGGCATTATCTAATGAGAATTGGAGACAAGCTATGCAGGTGGAAATGGAGGCTTTGGAGAAGAACAGGACATGGGAGATAGTTGATTTGCCTAAAGGCAAAAAGTTAGTTGGTTGCAAATGGGTCTTCACAGTGAAATATAAAGCTGATGGAACTCTTGAACGATACAAGGCAAGGTTAGTAGCTAAGGGTTATACTCAAACTTATGGCATTGATTATCAGGAGACCTTTGCACCTGTGGCCAAGATGAATACAGTAAGAGTATTGTTATCTCTTGCTGCAAATTTTAATTGGCCTCTTCAACAATTCGATGTGAAGAATGCATTTCTACAGGGAGATCTAGAAGAGGAAATTTATATGAGAATACCACCAGGTTATGGGGGAGCATTAGGAGCTAACAAGGCTTGCAGATTAAGGAAAGCTCTTTATGGTTTGAAACAGTCTCCTAGGGCGTGGTATGGGAGATTTGCAAAAGTAATGTTGAAGTCGGGGTACAAACAGAGTCAAGGTGATCATACTTTGTTTATCAAACATTCTCAAGATGGGAAGGTAACTGTTCTCCTTGTATATGTTGATGACATCATTATAACTGGTGATAATGAGACAGAAAGGGAGAGATTGAAGGTTTGTTTAACCAAAGAGTTCGATATTAAGGAGTTGGGAAGGCTGAAATATTTTCTAGGGATTGAGGTAGCACATTCACAACAAGGTATATTCATCTCTCAACAAAAATATGTGACAGATTTGTTGAAAGAAACAGGAAAACTAGGATGTAAACCAGCAGTTGTTCCTGTTGATCCAAATCAGAAACTTGGCGAAGCACCTGAGGATCTTGCAGTGGATCGAGAGATGTATCAGAGACTAGTTGGGAAGTTGATTTACCTCTCACACACAAGGCCAGATATAGCTTATGCTGTTAGTATGGTCAGTCAATTTATGCACTCACCAAGAGAAGTGCATTTGCGGGCTGCACACCAGATTTTACATTACTTGAAAGGAAGTCCAGGCAGAGGTGTTTTGTTTAAAAGGAACTCAGGTTTGGTTTTGGAAGCATACACAGATGCTGACTATGCTGAATCCGTAGTGAACCGAAGGTCAACATCTGGCTATTGTACTTTCATTGGAGGAAATCTGGTGACATGGAGAAGTAAGAAGCAAAGTGTGGTAGCAAGATCAAGTGCAGAAGCAGAGTTCAGAGCAATGGCATTAGGCATTTGTGAGCTACTTTGGTTGAAGATTATTCTGGATGATTTGAAGATCAAGAGGAGTGGACCAATGCGACTTTATTGTGACAACAAAGCAGCTATCAGTATTGCACATAATCCTGTGCAACATGATAGAACAAA
>WUAT03064925.1:0-13420 GCA_010015005.3 Ulmus americana
GGATCTTGGTGTTTTAATGGTTAAAACATTTTTTTTAAACCTACACTTTCCGCTGCGCGCTTAAAATTTTCCAACAGTTATAACCATTAAAGTGCCAACTTAATGGTCTATAATGCTCTATTATGACCAAGGGTGTAACCCCCATACTACATCAAGTGAAGAGCCCTCATCAGCCCCATCAATGAGCATAACTCCTCAACTCATTGATGAAGGTAACTGACCATGCTACATTATGTATAGAGCCCAACAGTCACATGCCCCCCTTTTCTATAAATACCTAGATGAACCCCTTCATCTAGGGATCTTCACCTCTTCAAATCTTAGCATCTTTTAATCTTCTTACATCTCTCCATCTCTTCTTTAAAGCTCTTCCCACTGGAAAGCTCCCTTCTACGCAAGATCACCGCTACCGGGTCTGGTTTCGGCTACCCCATAGCACCGTCGCTGTAGTGCCAAGTTTTGGTTTGCCTACCACCTTTCATCGCATCCAAACCTCCCGGTCACGGTAACGCTATTATGTCTTTACATATTCTCCTTGATCTTATCCTCTCTTCCATTAACTAACTTGACCGCCGAAGTTCTTTTGGCCAGCACCCCCCGGTGTCAAGGACTTCATGATCACATATGATTTATCTGTTTAACAAGTCTCACAGGTTGCCGGTGGCCTCCAACACAAGAAATTCAATTGTAAAATTCCAACTATCTACACTCCCCCAGATGAAGATTTCTCCTCTGCCATAGCCATGATTGCAATAGCTCAAATTTGCAAATTTATAGGCTTCAAAGCTGCCCAGTTCTCCGCCCTCCAAACCCTAACCCTTGTCGCCACCAAACACCTTTAATTCATCATTGATTCCACCGTTTCCTTTTTTGCCGCCTCCAATCGCACCCAAAGCCATATTTTAAGTGAGCAATGGTGAGGGTTTGAGTATAGATGATCGAAGGAATGGTGAGAAATTGTGGGAAATTTTGTGTTCAAGGAGAAAATTGATGTAATTTTGGTTGAAAATGGAAATAATGGGATGGTGGGATCAAAGATTAAGGCTAAAAAAGAAAGTGTTAGGTTTAAGATTGGAAGGGTTGACGATGAGAGGAGGAGCTCTGTTTGGGTGTAAATTTGAAGAAAATAGGGAAAAGGGTTTGCTGGGCAATGGTATTGGGAAATTTGTAAGGAGAAAACAAAAAGTGCTTAGGAGTGAAAATAATATGGACTTAGCGATGGGTTCAGGTGCTCAACCAAGGGAGAAGATGAATGATTTTATTTATTTAAATTTATTTATGTTTTTGTAAAAAATTTATTGGAATACCTTTCATTTAACAAGCACATGCCTTTGCCAAAATGCCATGTTGTCATGGGCTGACTATTCAAGTAGGAAAAGTCACACTGTGAGGCACTCGCTAGTAAGATTCGATAGCCAGTTAGCATGTAAAACACCTGAGCCAAGTTAGAATGGTTGCTAGCACAGAGTAAGCAATGAAAATATAACTTACAGCTGAAGGTACTGAGGTTCATCTGAGGGACAAAATCATACACAAATACATATATCGAACGAAAACAATAAATCAAGATACTAGGAGCACAGCAGACAAATATATGAATAATACTACTTTCATTAACGGTAAGATATGTAGAGGTTACAAGATTATATCTTACAAAATCATACACAAAGAGATGTTGTCTATCTTCACTACGAACTTCGACCCCAATACGTAATGCCTCCATACCCTCAAGCAATGGTTCACTACTAACATCTCTTTTTCCTTAGCAGTGTACCTACGTTTAGCCCCTAATAGCTTATGGCTCTGAAATGCGACATGATGTCCCTATTGAAGAAGCACCTTTCCTAGCACGAAATCAGCATCATGAAGTGCTAGGACAAGATCCCGTATCATGGTGTAGCCATCTTGGCGTACCCCAATCCCAACTGACATCCTTCTTTAGTAGTTCTGTCAACGGTGCAGCCATCTTGGAGTACTCCTCCACGAACCGCTTGTAGTAGTTGGCCAGCTCGGAAAGGAATGTAACTTCTTGATGTTGGCTGGGGTTTTCTACTCTTGGATTGTCCTCACTTTCTCCATGTCCATCTTTATTTGCCTGCGTTCAATGATGTGCCCAAGGAACTTTATTCTGGTATGGGTGAAGGCACACTTCTCTTTTTTCGCATGTAGTTGGTTTTCCCTTAGCTTCTAGAAAACCATCTCGAGGTGCTTTTTATGCTCCTCTATTGTGGCACTATACCACTATGTTATCAAGGTAGACCACCACAAACTTGTCGAGAAAATTGTGGAAAACCTGATTCATCAATGTACAAAACGTGGCTGGAGTTTTTGTCAAACCAAAGGGCATTACCACCCTTTCGTAAGCACCATATCTGGTCACACAGGTTGTCTTCGATTCATCCCCCTCCGCAATTCTTACCTGATGATATCATGACCGTAGGTCTAGTTTGGTAAAGTACTTCTGAAACAAGACAGGTGCTCCATATGGAGCTTTAGAGGGTTAATGAATCCCCCCACCAATGAAGGCCCCTTACAGAATGGCACCCCAGAGTTAAAAGAGCTGAGAAAGCACGTGCATAAAAAGCAGACGAAGTATAAAATAATGCTCAATTTCTCACAACTAATAGTCATATATACCGTGTTGTTATGTTCTAGAGTTAAAGGTTCTAATCAGCTTTGACATGACACAAATTGTTGCAACATGTTTCAATTTGAACATTTTTGCGACAATTTGTGTCAAAAATAGTTAAATCGCTACACTTTCACAAGTCAATGGCCATATATAATAGAACTGAAAATTAACACAAATCATTGACCACCGAAAAATTACCCCTATTTATTTTTAGTTAACCCACCCCGAAAATTTAGTTTGGACGAGTTTAGGTTGAAATCTTGAACCCATTGGCATTTTAATTCCAAACCCACATATATCAATAAAGGAATTATTGATGCTTGAAAGAAGAAAAAAATGTAGTCCAAGGACAAAACAAATTAAATATAACAACGCTCAATTTCTCCCGTCTAATATTCATATATACCGTTTTGTTTTGTTCTAGAGTTGAAGGTCCTAATCAGCTTTGGCATGACATTTGGCTAAAAAAAAAAGCCCTAAAAAAAATAATTTAAAAGCAAGCCCTTTAGAAAGTTTTAAGCTATTGGCCTATGAAGCACAACTGATCCTGACAAAAGGGCAATTATTGCTACTTAAAATGTAATTTTTTTTTGGGGGGAGTTCAAGAGCTGGTATGCAAATGGCTACTCTGATTGTCATCGTTGTTGTTAATTTGCAACTTGATCATCCATTTTTGTTCTCTTTATCTTTAATATCTGGAACTGCTTCAATTCACCTGCCAGTGGGTTTCAGATTGGTTTGAGAACTTAACAATTGATAAGCAAAATTTGCACTTAAAAAGAAGTTTTACCGAACACTTCTAGTTACTGAAATTGTTTTAATCCAATCGGACCATATGTTTTATAGACATTAGAAAGAAAATAGATAAAGGAAATCCTCACTGACTTACCTTGCATTCTCCGCTAAGGTCCTTTTGTATGCTTGCCTTGAAGATCTGGAATTGCTCCATATGTTTAGACCTTAACAATTGACAAGTAAAAGCCATTGACTGGATTAAAGTCACATACGTATGACAGGAATTCTTCTAACAAGAAGTATGACATCTTATTGACTAGTTTGGTGTTGGTGTTTCTTAGAGAATTTTCTACTATTCTTGACAACAAAAGCAAAAAAAACTAAATGCAACAAAAGTGTTAGGATATTGTACCAATCATTTCTAAAATCTCACACACCAGTCTAATAAAATTTTCTTTCAAAAAAATGCAAATTATAAAATAATCCACCAAACACTTTAAACTACTGCAATAAAATTAGAAATTCAGCAAGAAAATAAATAGAGCAAGTCATACAATCGGAAAAAGTAACCGACTTACCATGCATATTTTTCACAAAACGCTCAAACTCCGCTATGTTATGCATCTCCATGAGAGTTGAACTCAATCCGAGGTATGTAAAAGCAGATAAATGTCTTCCAAGTGGATCATCGAAAGGTTTTGCATTTTTTGCTATTTTATTATATCCATCTCTATCATAGCAAGGAAGGGCATTCTCACTTGTAACCGATATGCCAGCATCCCTTGCAGAGTTTAAAACCTGGATATAAGTGACTTTATCAGAATTAAATGATGAACTTGTTTACTCAATGGAAAAAAAAAAATTAATTCCAGACAAGTGAGATTTTGGACACCGGCAAATAGAAATTTTTTCTCAATTAAAAATAGACAGGTGCTTACCTGCCACACTAATCTCTCTGGATCTGCCAATGCATTTGGAAAACGCTCATGCTCATGTTGGCCCATTGTGCGGAGTTCAGCATATGTAAAATTCATAGCAACTTTGTTCTTCTTCAACATTGCTGCAATTGGAGCATAACCATCACGTTCGACATAATTGTAAAACCCAGCAGTCAGCTCAGCAGCATGACTTGCTGTCTTATACCACCAATGTATACCTGATAGCTGCTCATTAATCAGGAGAGAATTTTGTTACAAGTGAGAATTAGAAAATATTATACTTTCTAACAAAGAAATGGAATCTTTGTACAACCTTTGCAGTAATAGAAGTGCCTTTAAAGGCAAATTTTGCTAATGTGAGAATGCAATCACCATGATCAACCAATGTCTTAGAGTACCAATTTAGGAAGAATCTGCCATAATAGCTATCATATTCACCTCCATCACGAAAGAATCCAGTTTCATTTGGCATGGAATTATAAGTGCCTGCATCATCTGGTCCTCTTGCCCAAATTAAGTGTCCCCTAACTTTTGCTGCTTTTGTGAGACTTTTCATCAAGTACTTGTCATAGCACTGGTCAAAATAATTCACATCAAACCACAAAAATAAAAGTGTCCCCTAACTTTTGCTGCTTTTGTGAGAATTTTCATCAGAAAAACATCATATTTTGTTTAAAAACATTAAAATCGTACCTGAAATTCACCAATACCTGGATATTTCCAACCGTGTTTTGCAGGATAAGAAGGATAGCGTAACTCCCCACATGGACCTAATCCAACTTCAACTTCAGAGATAATACCATCGTCCAAAAAATCATTAAACTCATTTCGGAAGCTTCTCATGTAGTCGTAATAAACCTGCAATAATAAAATATTAAATCATAGAATTGAAATTTATGTATCAGGCGTAATGATAACAAAAAATGTTAGACTTGCGAGAAATTTTCTTTCCATATTTTGTTTATAAATTGAGCTCTCTTTTGGACGTCCTACCTCCCAAGCCGTTCTTCCCTCTAAAACTCGTTCGTGATCAATACCCCAAGAGAGACATTTAGTATCCCGTCTTCCTTCTCGATCAGTGAAGTAAATATCAGGATCATTTTCACCAATTTCTCTGACCCAAGAAGGAAGTGGAATATTTACATCATCGCCAACATTGTCCCCGCATCCATGAAAAGACATAACAACCTACAGTCAAAGATAATTTGGACAAAATAATTTATCAAGATAATAACATAAATTAAAATGAATACTATTATGGTACAACTTGCTCACCTTTAATTTAAGATTAATGTCACGTACTATCTGAAAGAGCCTTCTATAACCATCCCAGTTATAAACACATGGACAACGTTCTTCCACAATTCCCCACCAACAATCAACCCTAACACCATCAACACCAAGTGACTTCAGGATCTTAAGCTCATTTATAAGAGCTTCCGGATCAACTAACGCACAATTCAAATTGATGACACCTAGCTGCCAGCCAGACACCCAGTTGAAATCAAAATCTAATTCTTAGTTCAAATACCCCGGCTTTGAACTTGCCCCTATTAAAATTTTTTAAGCACTAAAATCCTAATGTTATTATTTATTGGCTTTTCTGGTCAAAATTACCATCTAGTTTTGGGGGCACTTTTCTATCACGAGGGTCAATAAACAATAACATTAGAGCTTTAACACTGCTTAAAAAATTTAAATTAATATTTAAGAAAACAAAGAGAATCCCCTAAAAAAACCCTCACCGGAAGCATCACATATACAAGAACATAAGGAGTTCCAGTAAAATCACGCTCTGGAATCTTATTATGCAAATCCACAACCTACAATGGAACAGAAACTTAAAACAACATCTGAGAAAACTACAAATATCTTGTTTGGAATTTTGTATTCGAAAACTGAGGTTATAAAGTTACATTCAACCAAACCAATCACCAAAATAAATAAATAAAAACTGTAACAGAACCTGGGTGTCCATAGAACCATTAACTTGGGTTTGATCGTGGTTTTCCCCTACTCCATGGTTCCCTACTGCCCGAGTCCGGATCAGGTTACTCCTCGACCCAAACCTGCATTTCAAGCGGCAATAATTGCCCTGTACTGAATCCCAAAACTCCAACGAGGCTCTACGAGAAGCCATAATAGTTGGAGCACTTGATGAGGACGAAGTAGCTGTAAGAACAGCAATTGGAGGCCTCGAGCCATGGAAAACCTGAGTCGACGGAAGAATCATTCTAAATTTTATCTCAATAAAAAGAGAGAGAAGTTAGAAGAAAAACAACTTAATAGCTTTCTTTTTGGGATACCTTAATAGCTTTCTAAGATACGGAATAAACGTTGGCCTAAAAAAATACGGAACAAAGGAATTTGAAATTTTCTTAGTTGAACTGTTGCGCAAAACAAGGATCAAAGTTTAAACTGAAGGTGTACCACATCACAGTTGAACTTCGCTTTCGAACTGTAACCGAGTTCGGATAACGAAATGACCGATTTACCCTATACATTATTTGTTTTTCTCGCTTAAGGATGCCAGTTAAGCCTAGGCATGCACATAGGCTAGTTTGGGCGATTTTAGTTTCAAACCCCAAACCATTATTCTTGGTTTAACAAAAATTTAAGCCGAAATAACCAATTTTTTTTTGGGCCGACATTTTTTTGGCCTTGCAGTTCCGGGCGGTTTTGGCTAATGGGCTTTGGCCCATTAAATTTGGTATGCTTTATTACATTAAAACACTTCAAAATTTTAAACCCAAAATAGAAAAATCCTTTCAGTATTTTATTATTTGGCCTATTATTCATATATTACCCTACTAAGTACTAATATATGTATTATTGAGATAATCAAATACACTATTTGTAGATATTATTAAGATAACCTAATAATCATCTAAATATTAATAGTCTTCCAAACTAAAAAAAAGTGTAGAAATTAAAGCATAATATAACTAACTACTATTACAGTAATCCAAAAATCAAAATAATAAGTAAAAAAAATCAAAATAAAAAGTAAAAAAATTCAGAATAACAAACATAAATCAGATCATCACATAGATCAAATCAATCTGCTTGCCACTTAAAAATTGCCTATCCAAGAGCTTCCACAAGTCAGTCATTGCAGAATTCATGTCTATCAGCTACAAAACGACATAAACATATTAGGTCCAGTCATGATAGCTCACATCTCTTCTTCAAACTTCAAGCAGGTATAGATAATGAGGCACATTTTCTCATTACAAAAATAAAACATGAACAACCATATGAATAATTGAATAATGAATATGCTACAGTTGTGAGTTTACTAAAATCATTTTCTCATCATACTTTTTGTATTGCCAAGCTATTTGCAACCCTTTCTCCTATGGTTTTCCAATCATAAGTACAAAGTTCATCAAGAAACCAAATAATTGAACAAGTATTTGAAAAGTAAAACTATAAAGAAACAACCTAATGACTCACACTTACTAGACTTTTCATCTTTGGATGACCTAGACTGGGCAAAGTACCCATAAATCCTCTAGGATCTTTAGATGGGTTGGCATAGAGAAGAGGTTGGCTGTGAACAAGTCCTTGAGACATAAAATTCCTAAGCAAAAGCATATGATGCAAACAAACTCATATAAGAACACATGAAATAATTTACTAACAAAGAAAAGCAGGACAATCATAATTTCAGCTCTATAATCAATTTCAACGAAGTTAACTGATAGAAAATTACTGAGTATATGAGAAATGCAAGCTTACTACTTACTAGTTTGGATGATTTGCCTTCACATGCTCAGTTAGAGCTTCCAAAAAGAATTGTCACCATAATCCTTGCACTGATACACCAATTCATACCTGATATCATAAGGCTCATCATAAATAACAATGAAGCACAGTCCTTAGCAATCAAATTGAATTGAAATGAAATGAAACGAAAGCATAATACCTAAATCAATAGCAGACATTTGGAAATTTGAATGTTCGTTATGAACATTAACAAAAATTTGTCTTATCATCTTGATGTCTTCTAATTAAAACTAAAAAATTACAACTTATAAGTTTTTTAGCAAGCAAGCCAAGTCGAAATACATCAAAGTTATTAAACCACCAAATAGGAACATTAAAACATACCTTGATTCCAAAAAAATTAAGAGAATCTGATAACTAATATTAGAAATTCAAAAACAAAAACATCTGATAACTCATATCAGGAATTCAAAAACCAAAACCAGATTATGGAGACCAAAGATCCTAAAAAAAGTTTTAAAAAATTAATAATAAACACTTAAAATCAGAAATGAGATGTTAGTAAGTTAGTAACAAAATCTAATACCTCAATCAATAACAGTTGGAGAAAAATCAGCCACAACGACTCCTCCAGATTGTGAAACATTCAAAAAGCCATATTCTACAAATTGAAGGCCCAAAAGTAGACAATAATAAGACATAAATCAAATTAGATTCAAGTAAAACTACAATAAAACATAGAATAATAAGATGCAAACCTAGATCTTCTGCGTCTTCTTCACCTACTTCTACGCTTACACCTTTGTTTGTTCCTTTGAGCCAATTTTGTGTGCAAATCAAGTAATTAACAGTCGTTAGACTCAAGGAAGACCTATAAGGGTCTAAAATTCTTCCCCCAGTGCTAAAAGCTTGTTCTGAAGCTACTGAAGAAACAGGGACACCTAACATGCATGAAATCACCATCAAGTATAGCCCCATTTCACCCATTAACCCTTCTTTTAGGAATATCTACAGCCACATCATTAGCTGATGCATTGTCTAAAGTGATTGAATAAACTCTTTCAATACCCCAAGTTTGCAAGCAAGACTCAATTAACTTAGCAATTGACTCTCCTTTATGATTTGGAATTTGAACAAAGCTCAAAATCCTCTTTTTTAAACACCAATTACAGTCAATCCAATGTGATGTAAGGCACAAGTATGGAATTTGCTAACGTGAAGTCCAATAATTAGTTGTTAGACTCACTCTTTGACCATCAATGGTCAACTCTTTTTTTAACTTAGCCATTTTAAAAAGATATAATTTTACCACATCTCTTTTTATTGTCATTCTAGATGGAATTATAAATTTAGGTTGCATGACAACACAAAAACTTTTGAAGCCTTACCCTTCAACATGGTGACAATCATTTCACACAATTTTGTCTACAAACAGTTTGATTAAATGTCACAACCTTTAAACTATCCCCAAAATCATAATTTTTTTCAAAACTTGACACTTTCTGTTTTTTTATCGTTATGTGAATATTTCTTGCACTGATTTTTAAGATGCCCCCACATACTACTAGTGCCAACTCTCTTTGTATCAGATGCGTAATCCTTACCACAGTAATTTCAAATTGACCTAGGTTCCCCCCTTTCACTAACTTTAGCCTTGGTGAAATGTTCTCAAATATTAAAAGTTCTTGTTGGTTTTCTTTTTAATACAGGTACATTTACATCCTCTATTTTTGGTTCCTTTAGTGGCTCTATTTGGGGGACAAATTCTGAGTTAAGGGTTCTGTGGGTTGGACAGGTTTGGGAGAGGATTTGGGATCATGAATGAGAAATTTTTCCATGTTCTTATCAACCCTATAATGATCGTGAAGACAAGACAAAGAAATTTCAACATGTTAATGTTAAATCTAATTTCAATTAGACAGTTGGAACTTAGAAATAGAAAACAAACAAATCCCTTGATTGATACTATAGATTAAAAAAAACACACACAATCGACAACAAGAAATAAAAAAATAGCCAATAAACAAGCAGATTAAAATAATAAATTGTAATAACACAAATTATACCCAACTAGAAACACTAACCTAGATTAAAACCCTAAATTGAATGGAAACCCTAACTCGTAGTACACAAAATCAAAGACACATCAAGACATAAAACCAGATCCAAACTCATATTGAAACAAAAAATGAAACACAAACCCAAAAACAAACCCTAAATCTCAAAATCAGTATAAACCATAAATCAAAAACTGAAAATATGGAAACCCCAACTCGTAGAACATCAAATCAAACCCACAATGAGTCACAAAACTAGATCGAAAGTCAAATCCAAACACAAAACACAAACCCATAAGCAAATTGCAAGTCAGAACCCAAACCCATTAATGGGTTTGGTTTCTGATTCAGAAAAACAGGATAAAATGAGATGGATATGCGAAAACTTACAACCTCAGCTAGAAAATCCTGTAGCTAAAGCTCGTGGCATACGGCGATGATTGCAGTTGACGACCGGCGAAGGTGAAGAGAGAAGCCTTTAGGGTTTTCTGAGTTTAGACTTTAGAGAGACTTAGAACTTGGAGTTGGAACTTGGAAGGAAGAACAAAGAATGGAAAAAGATTCTAAATCTGAGAGTTAGAATGTATCAGATGTAAAATGGGTATTATGATATTATTTATTATGCAATATATTGACTAAGTCAATGGTCTTTCACTCTTTTGGCTTTAGAATGGGCCGCTTCAGCAAAACATTTAGGCCTCTATATATATTAATTTATATATCTTTGGTAAGGGTGGGCCTCAATCGGTTTCAGGCCAGTTGGTTTTAGAAGCCTGGGCCCGAAACCAAACCAATTAGGCCTGGTTTCATGCTTTTGAGCCCAATTAACCCATTTATTTTAATAATTTGATCTGTTTCAGTCCTATTTTGGTTTGGTTTGGTCAGTTTCACCCGATATTGTACAGCCCTACTAAGAAGCTCTCCATAAATCAATATGCAAAAGAAAAGGTAGTCAGAGGATCGGGGGAGCTGTTCCTCGATTAAACTCAATGCTTAAGTCAGATCGAGGGACAAGTAATCTTTAGAGAAAACAGCTTAGATTCAGAGAGTTGAGTATGTCGTACCTTGAAAAATGAATTAGGAGAGGTATTTATAGGAGAGGGGTGAGCCCAACTTCTCCTATATTTGTGGCTATATTCATGGAAAAGATTCTATATCCATTAAATGGTGAGCCAATCATTAGAAGGATATTTTCGTCATTTTTCTTTGTATCAGCTTAGTCAAAAGATATCGATCTTAATTTGATTAAGTGTTGAAAGGCTCCTTCAGGAACTATGTGACTTGAGAAGATACCAGACGCAAAGAACAACCTATTGCAGGCGTATTGTATAGACTTGATGAAATATCAAGTTCATGAGTTGGAAAAAACGGACGAGACAGACAAAATCGCGACACCCACCTCGGAAGGCCCACAAATTATATCGACTGAGCCAAGCTAGCCAGCCTGGCCTAGTCGAGCTAGGCAGGCGACTGTGTGTGGATGGGCAGGCAGCAAGGCAAGAAGGAGCGCACGGTGGGCAGGCAACAGGCAAGCGGGTGCGCGCGCGCTGCGGGGACGTGTTGATGGGCAAGGTGCAGTGTGGGGTGAGCGAGCTAGATCGGCAGGGCAGCTTGGCGTGGGATGTATGTAGTGCTCGGGGTGCATATGGGTGCGGCCTAGCCAACCTACGCGCGATAAGCAGGCCAACCCTCTACGCAGAATGCAAGCTAGGTTGGCCAGCCCCTGCGTGTGTGCCAACCAGCTCAGCCAGCACCTTGCATGGCCCACGGGCCAGCTCGGCTAGCCCCCTATGCTCGGCTAGCCCTGCGCGCAGCGTGGGTTATCTCGTCAACACCATCGTGGGCCCACCTTTGTAGGGACCCGACTTCTAACTGACTTTCGACTCAGTATCCCGCCACAAGACGTCCAACGTGGCAAAATCTGGTCTGACTTGGCGATGCCCGTGGAAAAATGTGTCACCTAAGTGATGACGTGGATGTCAGATCACTAGTGATAAAAAAAATTTCCATAACAAGTTCTATTTTGACTATCCATTTCATCACTTAACACCTCAAAAATGATAAAGTTAGACGAAATGGTCACTATTGTAAAAAGTTGTACAAAAAATGACTAAATTGTTGTATTTTCACAAGTTATTAGTCAAAATAAGACAATAAACACAAATTATGAATCTCATGCACGTCATTTTCTCTTTATTTAAATTACTAAATTTATTTAAATATTTTACTAATTTACTCGATTAAAAATATCTGTTAAAATATTCTCAGTTTAAATAACCAGCCCCTTACTTTGACTTGGTCAAAGTCTCAAACCTCAAAAGTGCTTTGGTCTTGGGGGAGTTAGATCCTTAATTTACCTTCCACTAAGGCAAAACGTGTTATTAGCATGCTTCCACTAAATCTAATTAAACTTGTTATTAACTTATACTTTCGAGTTAGTGCATGAGGCTACCCAATAACTTAGTTGCCAAGTGTCAAAAAGTTTTGATGCAAAGGATTTGCTTGCCAATCAAGAAGCACCCAAATCTTTGCCTAAGGTATATCTTGAAGAGATACACCAAAATCTAGCGAATTATGTGCCGGAATTTAGAGGATATTACCTTTTCACAAACCTTTTGGTTTTGTGCGATTCTTGATGATCATATCTTTTGTCTTATGGTACCAAAATAGCTAATCAAGTTGGTACTATTAGGATAAGTAAGTAAAGATCTTTCTTTCTTTGAAAAGAATTGCTAATGTCGACCAGCTGGTTTTGTGTTCATGAATATTATATGATCCAATTAGTAAAAGATACGCAGGGATAGTGTATCTTTGTATTGGCAGTTCTGTTCTCAATTTGTAAATTCTTCTTCTTCTTTTTATTTTTAATCCTTATCAAGATCTCTCCCTTCGATATAGCGAGGAAGAAGTTTACTCATAGCTATTATAGGGTTACAAATAAACTAATATTGAGTATTAGTGCATGACAAAGAAATTTTTGCTTAGGAAGTAAGGGTGTACATCGGGTGAGTTGGGTAGATTTTATTATATTTTGTATCCACCCCAACTAGTTCGAGTGGGTTAAGGGTGACTCTCAACCCACTCAAATAACCTAAAGTCAAAAATATACACACCCAATTAAACTTTGGGTAGGTTCAGGTAAATTTAGATTTGTAGAGAATTAAACATCTAAAAATAAGTTTAAACAAAAAATTTAAAATTTAAACTCAATAATATCATCAATCTAACAAAACAAAGTAATAATCCAAAGCAACAAATTATATAATCTAATAATATCATCAATCTAACATAATTATCTAAATTAGTGCATCAAGATATAAGAAACATCA
>WUAT03065036.1:0-13417 GCA_010015005.3 Ulmus americana
GCAATTTTTGCCTGTACCGCCAGTGAAGTGAAACATGGGGGGCATTAGCGAGAGTAAAAAAAGAAAGAGGGGCAAAGCGGAAGTCCGAGCAAACAACGGGGGGCATCGGCGCCAATTAGTCAAAAAAATATTACTAAATTATAGTATATTGTGATATTAGGTTGAAAAGAGAGAGAGTATATCGTGACATTAAGATTTATAAAATATTCATAAAAAAATTATAAAATAATAAATAACTTAAATTTCATATTGAAATAAAAAAAGATATATAGTAAATAAAAATAAAAATATAAAAATAAAATAGTTGTCATTGCTAAAGAATTGAGAATAATAAACGAAATTTTTAGCGACGATTTATTTTATAGTAGATGATACAGTACATCAACCAATTTAAGATTTTGTCACATAATATTTAGATGTGAAAATTTTAAAAAGAGATCGAAAGTATAAGAGAGATAAATTAAAAAAATTGAAAAAAATTTCTTTTAAGGAAAGAAATAATGAATGTCAACATAGAATAAAAATAAATAAATAAAAATGTAAAATAATAACAATAACTAATTTATCGCACGGTGATACGGAAGCTATTTTAAAGAGTTGGATGTTCGAGGTTCAAACCATAGCAACCGCAACCTTGAAACAATTTTGTTGTGGGGCTACCAAGCTAGGGCACGCCTAGCGCCGACATGGCGACCAAGGCAGGGTACTTGCTTGGTTCCTACACCACCTAGTATTCAAATTTTTTAAAAATGAGAATAAGATTTAACAATTAAACTAACCAAATTCAAGTCTAATTTGTTGTATGGGTTGGCTACACAATTGAAGAATTGTCAGACCAAAGATCTGCCATAGCTTCTTGATTGAAATAAATTTTGTAAATACCTTTAGTACTCTTTTGATGTGGTATATATATATATATGTTTTTTAAAAGGTAATACTTCATTAAACAACTGAGAAATCAGTAAGAGTAATATGTCTAATACAAGATGGTTCACCGGGTGATATAAATTGTTCATTCTCCATTAAAATAGCGAGTTTCGCTAGCGAATGACTAATTTGATTGGCCGAACATAAATAATACTTAAAAAAAATTAAATTTTGAACTATTAAGTAGAAATTATATTAGAAACAATAATTTCAAATTCAAAAATATTAGGCAAATTATTATTCACCAGTTTTATGATAGTAACCGAATCAAGCTCTTTAGGAAAATTTTCTTAAAACCTAACATCTAAATATTAGCAATGACCAATTAGATAATGTGTCATAATATCTCTCAAACACTCTCTTTTTCCCATCCCACCCCTACTACGAATAGAGTTAAGTAAAGGCGAGGTGGATAATTGCATCCCTAACTTTTTATTTATTTATTTATTTAAATTTGTATTAAATTTACTTTATTTTTTTTGGTAAATATTTAATATATATATATATATATATATTTGGTAAATACTAAATATTTTTTTATTTATATATGTTTGTCTTTATCCCAAAATTTATTAAACTGATTCAAGATTTCATATCTTAATAAAATTAATTTCATACATTTAAGAAGAATATATTCTTTTATTGGAATTTAACCCTTTTTGGTTACACAGGAGAAACTTGTATAGTGTTTATTAAGAGAGCAAAGTATATATTTCAAATATTTTTGTAGTCAATTGGTGAGTGGACTATATTAGAGTGTCAGTTAATAAAATAATTTTAAATTTGAATATATTCTTTTATTATTATCATAAATGCATATCTTTCGTAATAAAACTATATATCTAGGATATAAAAATGTTAATTAAATAATATCAGTCCTAACCACTAAGTTATCTCTAGTGACTAAGAAATAGTTGGTTTCCATAATTTCAATAAATGAAATATGATGCAGTTCAACAAACAAACAAAAAAAAATGAAATAGGATATTTTCCCCTTAAAGTAAATAAATGAAATATAATATTTAATTTTTTTCCTTTTATATCATTCCAGATTTCTTATTACTTTTCTTCTTTTTTCAGGGTCAGATTTCTTACCACTTGAGGGGTGGAAAATGTATAGACACACTCTCCAATATACAAAATTCTTGAAAAAAGAATAATAATAAAAAAAACTCTATAAAAGTTATTATCAATTAAATATGATTTCCAAGTTTTTCTACAACCTTAAGTGAAGGTATAGGTAAATTTTGTGTCTCATCTTATTCTCCTAACTACAATCTCCAAAAAAATTCAGAACCTCAAGTTAATATAGGTATGTTCTTCTCAAAACTAATATAAATTATGTGTTTGATCTTATTTTGGTTTTCTTTTCATTGATAATTTGTTTGTTATAGATTGGTGTTGAGTTGATTTGTTAAATCATAACCCACCAAACATGTATACATAAGTCATGAAGAGGGTGTAAGCTTTACCTAAAAGATAATTTACCTGCAACAACTTCCTCATTAGTTATTGTATTTTCTTTTCACCCAATCATCTGTATCCAATTTCTAAAAGACCAATCATAAGAAGCTTGGTCATTTCACACTGAAAGTACTTGTAGACTATTTGGACTGATCGTTGCCCACCAAATCCAACTAAAAACCTCTCTTAAACTTAGCCATGGAAATCATTTCCTCCATTAATGAGAGATGGAAGCTCTGCTCCTATGCATGCATCATAGGCTGCATCATCCTGTTCTTCGTTCTCAATCGCAGCCACGTCACAGTAGACCTTTCGAATCTTCGAGATTTAGGTATGTCACAGACATCATTCAATACCTCAAATACTAGTCATGTTACAATAGATTCTTCAAATCTTCAAAATTCAGACATGTCATGGGTATTATCTAATGCCTCAAACACTATCCATGTCACGATAAACTCTTCGAATCTTCAAGAAGATTCAAGCATGTCATGGACATTATCCAATGTCTCAAACACTAGCCATGTCACGGTAGACCCTTCGAATCTTCGAAATTTAAACATGTCATGGACATCATCTAATGCCTCAAACACTAGTCATGTCACGGTAGACCATTCGAATCTTCGAGATTTAGACATGTCATGGATATTGTCCAATGTCTCAAACTCTAGTCATATCATGGTAGACTCTTCGAATCTTCAAAATTTAAGCATGTCATTGACATCATCCAATGCCTCAAATACAAGCATGCAAGTCTTGCAACTATCAAGCTCGGTTGAAGACATGAAAGTAGAAAAAAATGAAGAAGAAGAAAAGTGCAATATATTTGAAGGAAAATGGGTTTATGACCCCAAGGGAAGTCCTGCTTATTATGGATATCAATGTCCATTTCTTGGTGAGAAAGTGAGATGCCAAAAAAATGGACGCCCGGATTCTGAATATGAGAAATGGAGCTGGGAAGCAAAAGGGTGTAAGATTCCAAGGTAAATCCATTCATTTCAAACTTTGGATCGTGGTATTTGAATCTTTTAAAATTCGTGTGAAAATAAACTTAAAAAATATTTGTATTTGTGAGTCACGGATAAAATATCGAAGTAGTTTTGCTTGTCTATTTTGTACCATGTTTTGTTATTGACGAGGTTAATTTGGTTATTATGAAGGTACAATGGGAAGGAGATGTTGGAGAAGCTAAGAGGGAAGAGAGTGATCATAGTTGGAGACTCTCTTAACAGAAACCAATGGGAATCTCTTGCCTGCCTTCTTTACTCTTCTCTTTCACCCTCTCAAACCCATGTTGAAGTGCACAGCGGCCACTATAACCTCTTCAAAGCAAAAGTAATTGTTTTGTATTGCATTTGCATTATATAATATCGGATTTTGTTTATAATTACTAAGAAATCAAAATTATAATAGAAATGACTTTCTTTTTCAGGAGTATGACTGTTCTGTGGAGTTCTATTGGAGCCCATTTATAGTGAAGCTAGAAGTTAACAAGGCTAATGGTGATCGAATTCTTAACCTTGACAAACTGCCTGCTATGACAAAGAAGTGGAAAGGAGCAGATTTCATGGTATTTAACACCGGTCACTGGTGGGTTCATACCGGAAAACTCAGGGCGTAAGTTTCCTTTTTCTTACTATTGTGTTTCAAATCTGCATTATTGTGTTTCCTTTTGTCTGAAGGAGGATAGATTTGCAGGTGGGACTTGTTCCGGTATGGAGGAAAATCGGTTAAGGAGATGGAGATTGAATCGGCATTAGGAATGGCGATGAAGACATGGGCGCGTTGGATCAACGAAAACATTGACACAACAAAAACAAGAGTGTTCTTTCGTAGCATTTCACCGGAACACAAGGGAAGGCAATGGTGCTACAACAAAAGCCAACCGATCACAGATGAGTCTTACATCAAAATATTTCCGGCGACAATAATCCAAACTGTGGAGAGAACAATTCAAGGTATGAAAACACCAGTAACGTATTTGAACATCACCAAGTTATCTGCATACCGAAGAGACGGCCATCCAAGCATTTACAGAACAAAGGACGGGAAGATGATGGTAGCAACGCGACAAAAACAGCCCGAGACTTTTGCTGATTGCAGCCACTGGTGTCTGCCGGGACTCCCAGATACCTGGAACAGGCTATTGTTCGCATCCATACTCTTAGAAACACCCAAAAACATTTCTACTTCTTGAAACAAAGGCAATGAAATCTCACCTGGCTTCTAGCCTGATGTGCATAGATCAATAAGAAATCACGCATGTTTTGGACAAAGCATAGAGCAATAGTCTATAAATGAGTTTGCATCATATTTGTAAAGTACATAAAATCCTGCAATTATCTTTCATGTGTGGCGGATTTTGTACCCATTTAACATATATACAATCACATCCAAGAGGAAAAGACAAGGGGATTTTAGTAAATGGAAATTTGTTTGCCAATTCTAGTTTCCAAGCATATCACCTCGATGAGATAGACAAGGCCGCAGAACGAAGGTAGGGAGATTATTTACACAAATATCAAATTGGTGTTTACAGAAGCTCCCATTCAGATTCACAGGAATCATGACTTGGTAACTTATTTTTCTCCACCACAACAAGAGTTGGCTTCAAGGTCTCTTCCAATTCTTCACTCAATTTTGAATCATCCCCATACTGCAACGCAAGCTGCTCATATTCCTTCTTCCTTGCCGATCTCATTCTCGAATAAAGTACTTCCCGGATTTTCTTCTGAAACGAAAATTTTCAATTAGAGCCAATGGCCTAAATGAGACAGAAAGAAAAGAGGGAGAAAGAGAACCTTGAAAAGCTTGCTTTTGCCTTCACCATTAAGAAGACAACGAAGTTCATCTTCATTCACCAGCACACAAGATTCATCAAGCTTAGCCTTATTACTTTGTTGATGGGAATTTTTTCCATGTTCAGTAATATCAAAATCCTCAGTTGTATCAAAACTCCAATCAGATTTCCCTGCAACATTTAAATGACTTAAGTTACCATCGCGTACCGACAAAACATATGCAAACTATCAAAAGTACATAATTCATACTAGTAGTTTCTTCAGAAAAAGTTGCTTCCCGAACTTGGATGTTATTGACATTTTTTTTTACCTCATTAAAATACACTGCATTTACGCGATGGCATATAAGCAACATGTATGCCCTGTATTTTTTAATTTGACAACATTATACAAACAACTTCTAATTTCCTCAAAATTCATGACGGAGTAGTCAACCTTTAATTTTGACTGAAATAACTTAATAAATACCATTTTAATTTTTACCCACAAATAATTTTGACCATATGACAAAGGCTAGTGAACTTTCATTCCTGGAGAGACCTAAAAACATGATGAAGGCTTTCTATCCGTTATAGTTCAATTTGAATAAAATGACTTTGTCATTTAAGTAAACAATGTCGTTGGGTTTGTTAGCATGGTGAATCAAGTTTGTTAGCCTAGGGAATATAGCAGTCCATGTGTCCTTTATTGGCTGGGCTAGCCTAGGTCTAATGAATGCCCTACCAGACCTCATGCCCATTTGATAGATCTTTAGGAAGACGAAGATGAATGCAAAGAAGAATTTGAAGAAGCTTCTGAATGATTCACCTACAATTCTTGATGGAGATGATGGGGTTCCTTTGTTATGTGTCTTGGAAAGGTTGCTGCTAGCTAAACCTTGTCAAACTTAGCGAAACTCAATCTTCAGGACTAGGTGCACTGTCCAAGATTTGGTTTGTGATGTGATTATTGACAATGGTTCTTGTGAAAACTTTGTCTCCAAGGCTATGGTTAAAGCTCTACAATTGCCGATCAGCAAACATAGTCATCCATCTTGATTGCGTTGGGTCCGAAAGTGGGTTGAAAGTAAGGTGACTGATACTTGCAAGGTTACGAGGTCTATTGGCAAAGTGTATGCAGAAGAAGTGACTTGTGATGTCATTAAGATGGACACTTGCCATATTTTGTTGGGACGGCCGTGGCAATTTGACAGAGATGTGACTTACAGAGGTAAGGCCAACACATGTTTGTTTGCTCGGCATGGCAAGGAAGTCATAATAATGCCCAATTCTAGCAAAGCAACCAAGCATAAGATACCACAAAATCACCATGCTCTTCTTGCTATCTCGGGTCAAGAATTGCAGACTGAATTGGGGGATCATGACTACTTGTTGGCACTCTTGGTTAAAGAACTCACCCAATGCTTGACCACTAATTCTTTACTTGGTTCCGTTGCCCAGCTGCTGCAAGAGTTTTAAGACATTATTCCCGCCGAACTACCCAGTGAATTACCACATATGAGGTTAATACAACACAACATTGACTTACAACCTGGTGCCTCACTCCCTAACTTGCCCCACTTTATAATGAGTCCACAGGAACATGGCACCTTGAAGGCTATGGTAGATGAACTTTTGGAGAAAAGGCTGGTTCGACCAAACCTTAGTCCCTACGTGGTACCAACCCTTTTAGTACCCAAAAAAGATGGCAGATGGCGTATGCGTATTAACAACAAGGCTATAAATAAAATCACTGTCAAGTATAGGTTTCCCATACCTTGTCTGGAAGACATGTTAGACAGGTTAGAATGGGCCAAGGTGTTCTCCAAGCTAGAATTATGCAGTGGGTATCATTAGATAAGGATCTGACCAGGGGAAGAGTGGAAAACAGCCTTCAAGACTAAGGATGGTCTTTTCAAGTGGTAGGTAATGCCATTTGGCTTATGCAACGCACCTAGCACATTTATGCGATTGATGAAGAGATATTAAGACCATTTTGTTCTTCCTGCATGTTAGTGTATTTCGACGATCTCCTCATCTATAGGCAATCCAATGAGGCACATCTACAGCATCTAAGAGCAGTGTTTGAAGTACTGCGAGAACACAAGTTGTTTCTAAACTTGAAAAAATGTGAGTTTGTCCTCCAGACTGCTATTTTTGGGATTTATTGTAAATGATCAGGGTATCTTAGTAGATCAATAGAAGTTTGAAGCCATCACCTCTTGGCCTGCCCCCAAGAATGTCATTGCACTTTTAAGTTTCTTAGGGTTAGCCACCTTTTATAGGCGATTTGTTCGTAATTTCAGCTCCATAATAGCCCTACTTTCAGGTTGTTTGAAGAAAGGGAAGTTCACTTGGGGTCCTAAGCAACATGAGAGTTTTGCATTGGTGAAACAAAAGTTGACTTCAACCCCAGTTCTAGCCATGCCCAACTTTGATAGGGTCTTTGAGGTCGAAACAAATGCATCAATGGCTGGTATTGGGGCCGTGCTGTCACAGGAAGGCAAACCAGTAGAATTCTTCAGTGAGAAACTCTCTGAAGCTCACCAGAAAATGGAGCACATATGAACGAGAACTGTATGCCATCGTGAGAGCTTGCCATCACTGGGAGCATTACCTCGTTCAGAAGGAGTTTATATCACACATTGATCATCGAACTCTACAATTCCTTAATTCACAAAAAACTGTCAATCGAATGCACGCTAGATGGATCTTGTTCTTACAAAGATTTTCCTATGTCTTCAAGCACAAAGCTGGTACCAGCAATAAGGTGGCAGATGCATCAAGTCGAAAGGACTCTCTACTTATAGTAATGAACTCTGAAGTTATTGGTTTTGCTAGCCTACATGATGAGTATCCTTCTGACCCCAACTTTGGGACAATCTGGTCCGATTATCAAAGCCAGAAAATCACACCTTCTTACCACATTCACCTGGAGCATCTTTTCAAAGGCAATCAATTATGTGTCCCAGCCCATTCTCTGCGGGATCTACTTATTTCAGAGGTACATTCAGGGGGGTTAGCAACTCATGTAGGACAAAATAAGACCTTGGCTATGTTGACAAGTCGTTTCTTTTGGCCTGGTAAGAGGAAGCAGGTTTCTCGCTTTGTTGAGAGGTGTGTGATTTGCCAAACCTCAAATGGGCATAAGCAGAACACAGGCTTATATACTCCTCTGCATGTTCCTGAATCAATTTGGGAAGACCCTTCCATGGATTTTGTGTTGGGTTTACCTCAGACTCAATGAGGCGTGGACTCCATCTTTATGGTTGTGGACCGTTATTCCAAGATGGCCCATTTTCTTCCTTGCAAGAAAACTACTAATGCCAACTATGTAGCCCATCTTTTCTTCAGAGAAGTAGTTCGCTTGCACGATGTTCCTAAGTCAATTACCAGTGATCGGGATGTTCGATTTATGAATCACTTTTGGAAAGAGTTGTGGTGTCGTTTTCAGACTAAACTTCAGTTCAGCTCCTTTCACCATCCTTAGACAGACGGCCAAACTGAAGTGGTTAATCGAACATTGGGCAACATTCTTTGAAGTGTGGTTAGTGACAAGCCCAAGCAATGGGATGCCACCCTGCCTCAGATAGAATTCACTTTCAACTCAATGGTTAATCGGTCCACAAGCAAGACACCTTTTGCAATCATCTACACAAAGGAACCAAACAAGACCATAGACTTAATCGCGCTTCCTCAACCAAAAGATACACTTAGAAGTTCATCAGCAACTCGAAGAAAGTAACTCAAAGTATAAAGAACTAGCTGATCATCATAGAAGATTCCAGGCGTTCCAAGAAGGTGATGGTATTTCTTCGCTGAGAAAGGTTCCCAACTGGTACCTATAATAAACTCGGTGCTCGAAAGATAGGACCTTATAGGATTTTGCGAAAAATTAGTGATAATGCCTATTCGATGGACCTCCCTGCTGGTATGAACATCTCCAATACTTTCAATGTGGCATGTTTATACACATACCACCCTCCTAATGAAGCACCAGCACACGTTATATAAACTCGAGTCGAGTTTTTAGGGGACATGGAGTTGATGAAGGCTTTCTAGCCGTTATAGTTCAATCTTAATAAAAAGACTTTGTCATTTAAGTAAACCATGTCGTTGGGTTTGTTAGCAGGGTGAATCAAGCTTGTTAGCCTAGGGAATATAGCAGTCCACGTGTCCTTTATTGGTTGGGCTAGCCAACACGTTCTTTTCCTTATGTTGCCGTTGTGATACTGGTAGGGGTAGCTTGTTGCTCAGTTTGATTTTGCTCTGTAATTGTTGAGATTTCTTCTCCAATTGTTTATCCAAGTTTTCCTGCTAAGCTTGAGTTAAGCTTTAGCATTTTTCCAGCAATTTCTTACCTCTTCATAGGCATTGTTCATTAAAACACCTCCGGGCCATAAACTTTTACTCAATATTTGCAAAACCCAATCAGTATACTCGCATACAAATATATAATTATTTAAAAAGCTATTTCGATCAAAATTAAGGATTAACTACCTTTTGTCATGAATCTTGAGGAAATTAGAAATCACAACACACAATGTTATCAAACTCCAAAATACAGGAGCTACAACTTGCATAAAACGAAAAACCTAACACAATTTCCTGCTGCTCCAAAGAAAACAAAAAATGGACACAAAAAGGTCCAACTTATATGATCTTTCATCAGGTAATCCATAAGGCACTAATATAGTCAAATAACAAATTCTACCATCACCTCACATGTAGGTCTGCCTGCTAATAGCAAAACAAGTGAGGGTTTTAAACAACAAAAGATATTTACCAAAATGGTGGTAGAAACAAATCTAAGAGATAACTAATGTAACTACAATACCAAGCTAATATACAGACGTCCTGTAAATTAAAGCTTTTAGGTAACAGGCCCAAATATATATATATATCAACGTCAAAATGACATGTGTGAAAACCCCTTCTCAATCATTTCCAGAGGAAGAATTAGAACAAAAGAAATACCGTCAAGATCACCGACAAAATTTTGAAACCAGAACAAAATTTTTATGTCCAGCAGATCTCGTCAAGAGTCACAAGAAAATTGTCAGTCCTGCTCAGGTAATGAAATTTATGAATGAGATGGAGTTTCTGAGGCTAGAGAATGCTAAGGTGATCATGGTTTCCAGAAAGATAAAACAAGCCAAAAAAAGCACACTGAAATCAACTGCAACTCCATATGTAAATGCAGCTAGAAGCCAGAGAGGGCTAACATCAGCAGACGCACAAACTGTATTACAGAAATTTCTCAACAACTTATCAAGAAGAGAGATAAATTTTTCACTTTAAGGAGATAAAAAGATAGATGGGAGATGAAAAGAAGGAAATATGGATGCAAGTTCATTTTATTTAATAAAATGAGGGAAGATGAATCACAGCCTCCTAAATGAAGCATATGCAAAGTAAGAATATCACACTAGGCTTCATATACTATGACAGGTGCTTATACAGACTGCTATATGAATGATTCACTGTAGCATTGTCGAACGGCTTTAAAATAGCTTCCTGGTTTAAATTATGGGAAAACCTAACCTTAGAGAATAAGCACCCACCCCATACATCATATCCCATAAAAAAGTAAACCCTTGACCTTCAGCAAAAATTTGCAGTTACATTTTACTTCCAATTTGACCAGAATCAAAAGAACAGTTAACATCTTAAGTTTTGAGCACCTAGTAGATAACTCAAAAACTAACCAAAGGGGAAAAAAAAAAAAGGACCATGTTAGAGTATTATGGCCTACTCATAACCAAAATTTTACTCATTTTTCCCAAAGCTTAAATACTTGGCCCAAGGCTTATTCTCAGCCAACGTGGGATTATATCCTCAACAGAATTCTACCTAATGTGTGTATTTCATATGCAAATTATCTACCTTTCTGATTTGAAAAGTTCAAGCTAGCAACTAAACGTTAAAGAAAAAATGCAAAGGAAAAAAGAAAATCTATCATGATAAGAACTTTAGAATCTAGGAAAAATGATTTATCTACCATATCAAAAAAAAAAAAAAATGGAGCGAAGCTTGGGATATTTTATTCAAGTATCCTTGTGCATTCATGCATTCCTAGTACATGCACGTCAAGAACTTTAAAAAATCCAAATTCAATATGTTCTTTTCTGATCCCAATTACAAACGACAAGACACCTAATACAAATGTATAGATGGTACCTGGATTGGACACAAAGGCTTCCTCAGCAGAATACTTGTTGTATTGCACTTCCTCATTTTGGGAGGATTGTCTCAAAGAAATAGCACCGCTTTTTAAAGAAATTTCTGCAGCAGCCAAAAAGGAAATCAAAAGAGAGAAGGTAAAGTGATTTAAAACGTTAGACTTTATACAGGGCCCAACTAGTAGTCACCATTTGATTCTGCTGACATGACACCAGAGGATGAAACTCCCATCTTCTTTCCATTTTTTTCAACAAGCTTGGTTGTATTAGATGACCGGAAGTCATCTAACAAGTTATTTATATGTTCACTTGCATTTTCAATTTCATCAGAATTTCCTTCTGTGGAGTCAGACCTTATATCTTCATCCATATATTTGGTTGAAGAGGTAGTCAGTTTATTGCAAGAAGCTTCATGATTTTCATTAACAAATTCATGGAACGATGATGATGCCCTGCTCAAACTTTCTGTGGTATGAGTTTTTGCAAATGTTGCCTCAATGGGAGACATTTTGTCAGGGCATGCTCCTTTTACAAAATCCCCAGAAGGTCGACATGAGTTATCTACATCATGATTTGCACGAACACGACCCAATGATTCATGGCCCACATCTTTACCACTATCAAAAGTTACCTTTGAGATCCTCTTTAACTGCTCCATTTCAGCCTTTATAGGCTCTTTCTTCCGATTGGCATTTGGTTTTTTAGTAATAGCATTATCAGAATCTTCTTGCAGAACAACACCACAGGGTGAAACTTTCTCAGGATCCCTTGAAGACGGTGGAAGCAAATCAAGCATTACCTCTTGCATCACATCTGAGTAGAACTTTTTAACACTTTCTCCGACATTCTGCACCTGACCCTCAACATATTTGACCGTATCCTGCCCAAAATAGTGAGGTGGATGACAATAATGTCAATAGTAGGAAACTACAAGGTACTAGTTGGGGAAAAACATGGCAAGCCCATTAGTCCAAACAAACAATCAAAGTGTCACATAAGATAGATACATAATAAACAGAGATAGCTGTTATAATAGCTTAAAAACAATAACAGAAGAAGAAGTTTGAACTAATAATTTCTAGAGGATGAAGAAAAGGTCAAAAAATTGTAATAGATGCAACTGGCACTGGTCCTCACATTGCACACCTTCAGATGTTTTAAAGAATTTAGAATTTAGCAATCACTTTGGACTTGAGAGTACAGAAGAAATTATGTTCTTACCTGGTACATAATTTCTTCGACTTCCAAGCACATGGCTTCAAACTTCTGGTATATATTCCCAACCCAGGTAATACCATTTCCATCCATAGTGATCATAAATAAAACTTGCAGAGAAAAGTGGTGGGATTCTGCTACTTATTAATAACAATAATCACTTCCAACTCCGAGTAGGCACTTCTCATCTGTGGGGCATTGAACGAAAATCAGAATGAAAATCAAATTCTTAAACATATTTCTTCGTTGCTAGTGCTTTTCTGCTTACAAGTGTTATATATAAGTTTTATAGAACATTCAGATGATACAGATTTTCTTCTGTAAGTCAGTAAAACAATATCCCCATTGCTATCAAGAAGAAGATAACAACTCAAACAAGAACAAAGATCACGCACCAAGTGATAATAAGATAGTATAGCAACCATTTCTTAGGATGCCTCAATGAAAAATTTTAGTTTATTAGTATGAAGCCGAAAAGAAAATCCAACACAGTCATCTCAAATATATAAAGTTTACAGATAATTAATCCGAAAGTATCCCCATAAAACAACATTGGTGTCAGCATCTTATCATTATATCTCAAAGAATTATAAATCCCAAGTTTCCATTAAGACAAAAAATAATAATCATTCAATAAAAAGAAAACTTCTTCAGGGAACCATCTAACCTTAACCTTATTAAAACTGTCAAAGAAAGTGAATTAGGTTCTTCCTAATAATTCCCAGCTCAATTTCCAAAACCATTACATCAAACTTCTTATTTAATTTACTATTCCCTCTATTTTCCAGATTTTCCATCAAAAAAAAAAAAAAAAGAACTAAAAAGCATCATTAAAAAGGAACATCAAGAA
>WUAT03065145.1:0-13415 GCA_010015005.3 Ulmus americana
TTTTTTTTTTTGTTTTTTTTTTTTTTTTTTTTTTTTTTTTTTTTTTTTTTTTTTTAAATAAAAGTCATTTTATTCTTTTTTTTTTCTTCATAAAGGCTACATTTTTTTTTTGTTTCATAAATGTCATTTCATCTTAATTTTTTTTTTCTATAAACTCTTTCATCAATTTTTTTTAATCCTTTTATTATTATTAATTTTTAAATATCATCTTTTTTTTTAGGCCTTTTGTTTTTATCAATATAATTGTTTTTTTACAATAAAATAAAATTTTCCATTAAGAGAAATACGTAAGTAATTATCATAGACTTTAAGTAAAAGAAACTACATAACCGTTAATTTTGAAATAAATTAAGCTCAATTAAAAAAATTCCTCCATGACTATTTTTATCTTTTAAATATATATCTTTAATTTTATTATTCTATTTGAAAAAAAAATATAAATATTATCGTTTTTTAAACAAAATGAATAAGAATATAAATTTATTTATATTTAATACAATAGTAAAATTAACTCACACATGGACTTTTTATTTTTATTTTTATAAAGACATTTTTTTTATAAAGGTCATTTCATTCTAATGTATATATTTCATAGCGACCTTTTTTTCTTTCATAAAGGCTCTTTCATCTACTTTTTATTTTTTAAATCCTTTTATTATTATTAGTTTTAAAATGTTGCTCATATTTTTTTCAATTCTTTTATAAACATCATTTCTTTTTTATTTTTATTTCTTTTTAAAGGCCCTTTCATCAATCTTTTTTATTTTTATTCTTTCATTATTATTAATTTTCAAATACTTTCATTTTTAGGTCTAACAATGGTCGAAGTAAACGTACAATAACTACATAACTGCTAATATTGAAATAAATTATGTTCAACTAGGAAAATTCTCTAACTATTTTTTTTTTAAATATATATCTTCAATTTATTATTATACTTGAAAAAAAATATAAATATCACCATCCTCTAAACTAAATAGATAAAAATATAAATTTACTTATATTCACTACAATAGCAAAATTAACACATATGCACGTACCTCACACTAGTCTATACAATAATAATAAGTGCAATACATTGTTCACCCTCCCAACCCTCTCATGAATAGTGCCGGCATCATCGACCAGAGATTTTGCACAAAAGTTCCCTTTTTTTTTCTTCCATAAAAACATTTTTTTTTCTTCATATAAGCCCTTTCATCATAATTTTTTTTTTTTATTAATAAATACCATTTTTTTTTCTTTTTCATAAAGGTTCTTTCATTAACTCTTTGGTTTTTAATCCTTTTTGTTATTTGTAATTTTCAAATGTTGTTCTTATTATTTTTTTTCAATTTTTTCATAAAAGCTCTTTCATGTTATTATTTTTTCTTCATAATGTTGTTTTTTTTATTTTTAATAAATGCCTTTTAATTAAATTTTTTTGTTTTTTTAATCATTTTGTTATTATTAATTTTCAAATGTTGTTCTCATTCATTTTTTTTTTTTTAAATTCTAACTTCTTTTGTTATCTACACAATTTCTATCTAAACATATATATAGTAGGTGTCAACACTCATTTTTGTATAAAAGGCTTTTTTTTTTCATAAAGGTTTTTTATTTTATTTTATTTATTTATTTTCATAAAAGCACTTTAATCCTGATTTTATTTCTTCATAAATGCCTTTTTTTTTTCCTTCACAAAGACATTGCATGAACTTTTTTTTTTTTTTATAATCCTTTTGCTATTATTAATTTTTAAATATTGCTCTTAATTTTGTTTTTTTCAATTCTTTCATAAAGGCTCTTTTATCCTAAATTTATTTTACATAAAGGCTCATTTTTTTTTCTTCATAAATGCCTTTTCATCAACTTTTTTGTTTTTTAATTTTTTCTTATTATTAATTTTCAAATGTTGCTCTTATTATTATTATTATTATTATTATTTTCAATTCTAACTTCTTTTGTTATCTATATAATATATATAATAAAAGAGATCAACATCCATTTTTAGGCCATTTGTTTTAATCTTTTTTTATATTAAAAAGAAATTTTCATAAGAGAAGGGTTTACAAATAATGTTCGAAGAAAGTGTGCATTATATTCTCTAATAATCATAGGTCTTATGCAAAACAAGCCACGTGACCGTTAATATTAAAATAAATTATGCACAACCAGAAAACTCCTCCATAACTGTTTTAATCTTTTAAATATATATACTCACTTTATTATTCTACTCTAAAAAAATATATAAATGCTATCATCCTCTAAACAAAATGAACAAGAATATAAATTTACTTATATTCACTATAATAACAAAATTAACACACGTGCAGGCACATACATTGGGTGCCCACCCCCGCCCCTATAACACTACGAGACTTTGGGTCATTTAAATCGTTCAAATCTCGGTTTCGGTTTAGGACATCGAAAAATCAGAGTAATTGTTTTTTGAAATGTAAACTCTTTTTGAATTAAAAAATGTTTGGACAAAAATCTAAGCAATGTCTAATTTTGAGAGAGTTTATAAAACTTTTTGAAAACCTCGCTTGATTCCTAATCTAAACTTTTAGAATCCGAGATGTTACTATTCTTATTCGAAATCATTTTAAGGAACAGATGACACTAATAGTGTATTTGCGAAAATAATAGATGCAATAATAAAGCAAATTAATAATCATAAAATGCTAAATAAAACTACCTCTAGAAATAATAATACAGAACATAAGAACTTGAGAAATGAATTTCAAAGCTTATAGAAAACTCATACTAAAAGCAATAACTTGTAAAAAGAGGTAGATATCTTAAAACTTGACACACTTATGCAGAAAAGTTTGTGCAGTAGTTGATCCCAATTCCACCTTCCAAAAGCCTGGTCGCAATCTTAACATCTCATCAAGTACACAATATGTACTTGCCGTTGTACCTACAACACGAACATAAGTTGTGAGCCAAAGCCAGCAAGTACAGATATAATATCACAAAACTGTGCGATATATTCAATATGCACACAATACAATATTCAAGTAGTCAATTATGATTTCAATCAATATGTAGATATAATATCAAATGGATGCATCATGAAATCTTTTATCCAATCCTATATTCCAAATAGATAACCCTAGATCATTGGTCCTATTTCAAGTGGCCAATATGTTGTTCTGCACGGAGAGACTTTATGAGCATGTCGTCGGTGTAGACTTTCATGGTTTTGCTGAGCAGATCAGAAAACATCTTGTTGATAAGCCGTTTGTAGGTGGCTCCTGCGTTCTTTAGTATGAACAACATGACTTTGTAGCAAAAGAGTCCTCGTTTGGTGATAACTATGTCTTCTTCTAGTTCTATGGAAGCATCAGAATCTAATTGTACCCCGAGAATGCATCCATGAAGATTAATAGTTCGTGCTTGGTTGTGGTGTCCACAAGCATGTCAATGTGCGGTAATGGAAAAGAGTCTTTTGGGCACGTCTTTTTGAGGTTGGTAAAATTGATGCATATGTGTCATTTCCCATTCATCTTCTTGACTATAACAACATTGGTGAGCCATTTTGGGTAATGCACTTCACAAACCAAGCCGATTTCAATCAACTGTTGAATTTCTTTTTTGATGACTTAGTTTCGCTCGGGAGCGAATTTCCTACTTTTTTGTTTGACTGGTGGGTAATCTGGATCGACTTGGAGTCAGTGCATGGCTATCTCTGGGTTGATCCCTATCATATCTTCATGTAACCAAGCGAAGCAGTCATAGTTCTGCTTCAAGAACTCAATGAGTCGTTCCCTAAGTTCATTATTAAGTTGAGCGCCAATATAAACTTTTTAATTTGGGAAGTCTGAATGGATGGGTACTTCATGAATCTCTTCCATCATTGGTTCTTCCGTTCAGACTTCTTTTTGGTGCTACTCCTGTAATTGCTATAACTCCTGGGTCTGGTTCTTCGGCTTAAGGGTAATATGGTAACACTTGTGTGATTCTTGCTACTCGCTGTACATCTCCTTAATCTCCCATTTGGTTGGGAAACGAAGAATTTGGTGATATACTAATGGTATGACTTCCATTTGGTGAATCTAGGGTCGGCCCATGATCATGTTGTAGGCAGACAAATTGTCTAAGATCAAGAACTTGATGTATTGGTTAACTCCCTCTGCGTAGATTGGCAGTATGGTCTCTCTGGTTATGTTCTTGGACTCACCGCTGGACCCAACAAAGGAGACACATTTTCGCGTTATGTCTGACTCTTTCAGTCCCATTTCCCTATAAGTATTCAAGAAAAGAATGTTTGTGAAACTCCCGTTGTCCATGAGAATCAACTTGGTTAGGCAGTTAGGAACAAAAAGGGAAATTACCTGAGCATCATCCTATTGATCATTTGGGTAGTTGGATTCATCCAAAATGAAGCTTATTATTTTGCAATACTTTAGGGTCGTGGAAACTGGTTTGCTAGAGGTCTAGCCTAGCCACTCAATAACTGTCTTTTGACTGCTATGTATGAGACTCTACTCACTTCGGATTGATGACGTTGATGATTCGATATGTTCTTGACGGGATCGGCAGAGTGTCATCTTTATGTCTATTTATGGCTCGGTCCCTTGTGGCTTAGCTGCGCTTTATTAGGAGGTTTATGAGGTATCTTTGCTTCAACAGCTTGGCAACTTCTAGCCGAAGTGCATGCCACTTGTCCTTGTGGTGGCCATGATCTTGGTGGAAATCGTACCATTTTTTTTGTGTCCCTGGTTCTGAGCGAAGATTTCATCTTCTGCGGCCACTTGACTACTTTTCTCATGCCTTTCAAGACTCTGACTAGTTTGGTTGGCTCGATGCTAAGGTTATATTCCGGGACCTTTGGTTTTTCCTTTGCTTGGTCTCATCATTCGTACGGACTTCTAAAGTCCTTGTTGTCACATGTTCTTGGTTCGGTGATTCCTAGAAGGGTAAGGTTCATAGCTCCGTTCGAAGTTCCTCCTTGATTGTCTAACGACTCTTCTTTCATGCTCATTTGAATAGGTAGATTCTCCTCCTGGATTGATGGGGAGTTTCATTGAGATTTAATACTCCTCATTTCCATCTTATTGAAATTGTGCCCAAGCTTTCACCAGGGCATCTTTGAAGTTTTTGCATAGGAATTTGGTGAGCTCCTTATAGAGGTCTGGGCTATAGTGAAGGCCATTTCTTAAAGCATTAATTACATTGTATGTGTTAGGATTAGAAATCGCTACCTTTTCCTTGTTAAACCAAACTATGTACACCTTTAGGGTTTCTCTGCTGCTTTGTTGAATCATGTTCAAGTATTGGGAGTCCTATTTAGGCTTCCTACTATTGGAGAATTGCTTGATGAATGTGTTTGTGGAGCTGAGCGAATGAGCAGATTGAATTATGGGGCAGATTTGTATGCCACTGTAAAGCTAGACCAATTAGACTTGAGCCGAATTTTTGCACATACAAGCCTTTCTCAGATCCCTATAGATTGTTGTTGTGAACATGTGATGCCTGCATTGCCTGATATGATTGTCCAGATTCGTTGTCTCGTTGTATAGTTTCATGTTAGGGAAACTGAACTTTTGAGTAATCTCTACTAGAGCCATGTTGTCTGTGAAAGTTGAGTCTGCGTATAAATTGATTATGCTCTTTTTGATCAGCACGTGCATCCTTGGGATCCGATGGATAAGATCTTTCATCTCATTGAGGTTGCATTCCAGCTCCACTTCGTGGGTAATCAGATGGAGCTCAATGCTGGCAACGTTTGGCTGAGAAGTATTTTTGGGCGGATTTGCTACATTTGTAATAGGTGCAGTTAGTTTTTCGTTGTTCGGGGTGGCTTGATTGGTAGTGTTGGTGGGATTGTGTCCCTGACCGCTTGCTTGGGCATTTGTGACCGTGTCGTATGGGGATTCAAGTGAAGGAATTGTTTGTTAAACCCCAAACAAGCACCTCAATTATGAACCATGATTATGTTAATTTTATAGTGTAATATTATATTATGCTATAATAGGAAATGAAAAGTTAAATTCGTTTTTAAGTTTATGCAAGTAACGAATTTAAAACATGAGAAGACTGTTATAGAAATATATGATTTTTGATGCGCAAATTGAAATTATGTTATGAAATGTTAATTACACAAAATCGACTGAATTTATCGGGAATTAATCTTAAATTTTTTGAATGAATTGAAAATGGGAAGGTTTAACTCAAAATCAGGTTTAAGTATGAAAAAGGAATTCAAATGGGCCTTCCAGTCAAATCGAGAGCTAAAAACCCTAACAGGAGACATTCCGGGCAAGATAGGGCATTTTAGGAGCGAAGGAAACTCTTCTAGGCAAGATAGGGCGTTACAGGAGCGAAGGAAACCCTTCCGGATCAATGATAGTAGCTTCTAGAGCACTCAGTCTTACGGTAAGGCCTCATGGATAGCTCACCCGTCAAACAAGTCTTCCAGAAAGCCTTCATGTCCCAAGTCCTTTCAGATAGCACAATCTTCAGATAAACTTCCCGGATGACTTCAGGACATATGAACAAGTATAAATCTCCCAGAGGTGTGCAGGCAAGTACAAGCCTTCTAGAAATAGGTTTTTTCTGGAAGCATGTTCTTTCTGAAAATGAGTCTCTTCCGGAAACACGTTCCTTCCAGAAACGCATACCTTCCAGCAACACAATCGACCTGGAAACACGTTCCTTCCAGAAATAGGTCTCTTTCAGAAACATGATCCTTCCGGAAATGAGTTTCTTCCAGAAACATATTCCTTCCAGAACCATGCTTCTTATAGAGACCTTCATGACAACTAAGACATAATTTCCAGAAGCCATGTGGTTGCTGTGACCAATTTCCCTGGAAACTTGATCAGGAAACCTTTCGGAAACCAATGTGAACATGCATGCAGGAAGACATCCCTACATGAGATGAACGCAGGAACCTTTCGGATAAATATAGTTTACTAAGGATTGACCTTACCTTATGGTACGCTAACTGCAAATCAGAGAGCCTCCTACAACTTATCTCTTCTGGAACACCTTCTTGCCTTATTCTTTTATTTTCTTCCGGCTAGCTATTTTAAAGCTTTTCCAGCTACTCGAGAGCTTAATACACTGTTCTTAAGTAATATATACATCTAATTATATATATATATAATCAAGTGAGTGGAAAACATTTGGCGCCATTTTGATTAATGGTCGCCATGCAACCACTAATACCAAGCAGTGCCGAAGCTTTGTCCCCCACTACCCACCGCTTAAGATCCTTATATAAGGAGAAGTAGAGCCAACAAATTGAGTTTGATCACTCAAACACCTCTCCTTCTTCTCGGCCAACAATGAAACTCAAGCTTTTCTCCCATTTGAACTTCTCGATTTCGCCCAAGGATTCATGTTGTTCTTCCTCAAATCTTATTTTAAGTAAGCTTCATGTTATTCCTTTGAAATTTGGTTTTAATTTAACTCAAAAATTGATGAATTTGTAATGAACAATCTTAGGGTTCTTGGTTAAGCAAAGTCGCGAGGTGTTCTTCAAGTTTCTAACTTTATTTCAAGCAAGAATTCTCGGTAAATTGATTATTTTAATTACTAGAATGAATTGATATGTCTGGGTTTAAATTTTTTTAAGTATTCCAGAAATGCATGCAAGTTAGAAATGGATTCCACGTATGAACCAAGAACATATTGTTTCCGGAATGGACAATTATGAAACCCGATTTTCATGTTGATGTTATGATGTCTATAGAACTCGGATTGATTCATATTTTAACTTGTTGGAAAGCCTGGAATGCCTAATTTATCCCAAAAGAAAGTTTGGAACCAAAATATTTTTGGATTTTAAACTATATTGATTTGAAAATAGGTTGTTGGCATGGAAAACCCTGTTTTAAGCACTCTCTTCTCGACCCTTTTTCACTAATTTAGAAAGAAAGAAAAAATTTGAACCAAAAATTTTACAGGAAAAATTTCAAGATGTCCTGAAACTTTTCCAATTGATTTTTACTCATTTGGTTTAAAATTGAGAAAGTTATGAGGAAAAACAAATCAGTCGACAAATTGCCCAAATTCGAAAACCAAGTTAAAATAACCCTATGTGGCCAAATTTTTCCAAAACTGATACAAAGGCTTTCCGGCCATGTTTTAGACTTTTCTCCAAAAAAAATTTAACCGCAACAAGCTAAGGTTACAATTTTTGGCGATTTTATATCACAAAATCCTTTTCTAATTCTTATTTCGGTAGAACGGTTTTAATAAAGCTACGATGTATTATTTTAGGTGGAAATCTCTAAGTTTATCACATATAAGGAAAGGAAGCATGCAAAACCGTAAGAACAGATATCACCTACAACATGGAACAAAAGAATTTTCAAAACAAAATGTACTTTATGTTGAATGAGTATTGTTTTGACTATTTGAAATGTTTGATGATATGACTAATGCTGTGCTCCTCTATGTTGGATTGTTTTTGTTTATCCATGTTACATGTTGCTATAAGTTTAATGATGTGCACTACATACAGTTTTCATGCATGCCTGATTATTTATCACAGCCATGCATTACAGGACAGTTTTATGCACTTAAAGAAATAACTGTCAAAAGAGTCTCAACATGATAAGCTTAGATGCATTAGATCCATAATTTGACTAATGCCAATAAGTAGACTATATGAATGAAATGATGTTACAAGTTAAATAAACATAGGTGTGTCATACCACCCCATTCTTGGGCCTTTTTCTCCTTGTTCATGTTATTCAAGTTAAGAGGACGTTCCTTTTGGAACAACATGGATTCAATGAATAGCCAGAGGATTGGCATTGGATTGGCTTACTCCCTCCAGCACCCTCCAAAGGCAACACACAAGATATGTACACAAGGGCCCAAATCTAGATAATGATCACGAAAGAGTCAAGACTATTATAAGTGACATCATATAGATGTTTGCATTTAAAAGACATACGTATTCATGATATTTTTATGTTATTATGCTTATTAAACATAATGCACATGCTTTGTGAGATATATCTATACTTGTTGGGCTTCGGCTCACGACTTAAATTCGTGTTGTAGGTACAAAAGGTAAACATATCTCATATGTATGATTGGGATACAGTTGTGGTTAGTTTTGGAAGGTAGGATGGATACTCAACCATGCACATCAATTTCCGCACAGGTTTTCAAGAAGAGTTTAAGCTTGCTGTTTTGTATATATTCATGCTTTAATTTTTGGTTTGTACAATTTGTTTTGTTTTTATGATTTCTAGCATGTAATTATTTTATTCTCTTTTCAGAAGTTAAACTGTTTAAAAACCTAGTAACTCCTATTTACCAGTGTAAGGTTTTTATTACTATTACAAAAATGTCTTTTAGAAGAAAAAGGAATTAGAGGTATCGAAACCTCAACTTTCACTTAAAGAAATGAATTTTAAATGAAAATGATTTGAAATTCTATAAGTATGGATTGTATGATTTTCTGACAGCTTTAAAGGAAAATGGGCCTTTTAATCAAATCTGTGGACAACTCGGTTTTAATTTTTAAAGTATGAGTGTTTAGTTTATTTCAAAGCCCTCACACGGATTAGGTCCCTTAATCAAATTTTTTTATAAACCGTTCTTTTAAGGCAATCAAAAGCAAGTGTTTTCAAAAACAAAAAAAATTACCCTGAAATTTAGGACCTAAATTTGTTTCATGACGGGTTAATGAAGTTATTAAGAACCTGAGTCGTCACATTGTTGGAAAGCCCGATCGGAACCTTGAACTGCTCAGCGTCAATTCATTGTTTAGTGCTTCAATCTGCTGCTGATATCACAGTCTCTGTGCGCACATGTCATCATTTTCTCATTCTAGTTGGTGCATCCTTTCGTTCAACTAGTTCACGAGGGTCTTCATCTGGGAATTTTGGTTCGGGACCTCTAGGATTTATGTCATTGCATGATTGATCCGCTAATTGTGATATAGGCTTTGATTGATCACGGAGCCCCTCGGTGAACGCCAAATTGTAGAAGCTTATTTTTACAATTAATATTTTATGGCAACGGTAGCCTGAAAACCAAAAAGAAGAGATGAGCGGGATAACCTTGACACCAGGATGGTACCTACCAAAGTTACTCTGATGCTTAAATTAGTAATCAAATTAACGAGATAAATCGAAAAGTAAATAGAACATGTAATTCTGTAAATAATAAAGAAAATATAAAAAATATCCCCGTTGGTAATGAAATAATAGGCTTCCTAGGTTTAAGAATCACAGTGCAAGGGGATCCGAGCCAAGCGAAGCATGGTGGCACTAGGGCGGAGTGTAAGAAGAGTGTAGGGGACTTGTGGGTTAAGTGCAAGTGTAGGAGCAAAGTTGGCTACAATCCGGAGGTTGTGGTGACAAAGACTTGGTTGAGCTGATACATTGAACGTGTTCGTTACAACGTACACTTAAAACCTAGTCAAGGTTGTTGAGAGATTCTCAAGATCTCGTTAGTCCTTCGATGCACCACTCAAACGCATTTGTCTATTAGTCCAAGCTGAACGCCTAGACGGACCCATGATAGGGAGCTAATGTGGCGTTTGGTTGGGTGGAATGGAAAGGAAAGGAATGAAATTGTTTCCATTCTTGTTGTTTGGTTGGACTCAAAGTATTGGAATGACCGTTCCACTATTTTGGTAGAATGACATTTCTTCCCAAAATCCAATGGAAAGACCATTCCATTCCAAAAAAATATTTTTTACCCAAACTATCCCTAATATTATATTATTTCTTCTCTTTATCTCTCTAGAATATTTTGTTATATTTCTCTCTCTTCTTTCTCTCTCCTCATTTTCTCTCTCTAGAATTTATATATTATATTTTTCTTTACTAAACTTTACATGTATATAATTTTTTATCTAAATTTCATTTTTTATATTTATATACATATTTTCTCTCTCTACATTTTCTCTGTATAATTTATATATCGTTGTTCTCTCTCTAAACTTTATCTCTATATAATTTCTTTATAAATTTCATTTTCATATTTATCTCTTTATATTTTCTCTCTCATCTTTCTCTCTCTAAAGTTTATTTATTTATATTTGTTTTCTTCTTAATTTCATTTATCATATTTCTCTCTCTAAACTTTCTCTCTTAATAATTTATATATCATTTTTCTCTCTTAACACTTTATTTATATATAATTTTGTCTCTTTAGACTTTCTCTCTCTATATTTTCTCTCTCTATAATTTATAAGGTTTCTTTCTATCTTTAAACTTATTTGTTTTTATATTTTATTATTATTATATAATAAACTAGGTTATTATATATAATAACTTAGTTAAGTTGAAAGTAAGGGCATTTTGGTCAAAATATAATTAATTTCATTCTATTCCGTTGTTGACCAAACTAAATAATACTGATTCAGGTTACAATTCTGAAATACTAACCAAACAAAAGAATCAGTTTTGTTTTCCTTTCCATTCTTATTCTCATTACCATTACCATTACCATTATCATTCCACCTGTGAACCAAACGTTACCTAAGGAGTTACGTATTCTGTGAAACCCCAGAAAAGCTCCTCTAATTACGAACCCCATTATGTCAATTTTATTGTGAAATTTTATGTGTAATATTATAACAATTTGTAAAGGAATTAAATTCGTTTTTAGGTTGTTTAAGTAACGAATTTAAAAATAAGAAAAACTGTTATAGAATTGTACTTTTATTGCGTAATTAAATCAAGAACTTACGTTATAAGAATTACGTAACTAATTGTTGAATAAATTTTATGTTTGAATTAATAAATGGTTGAACAAATTGAATCAAAAAGATCGAATCATTTAGATTCGAAATTTCAAGATATTTTAACACAGTTTTTAAAGGAATTGAAAATATAATTTTAGGTTTAAATTTCAAAAATTAAAAAGGAATTTTTATGTTAGGAATTAATATTTTTAAGTTTGAAATTAATTAGAATAAAAAAAAAAAGAAAGAAAGAAAAAGGAAGCCAAGGCTAGCCTGGCCAGGCACAGGCCAGGTGCGCCCAGCCGCCCAGCCGCATAGGCCTAAGGCAGCCTACCCCTGCCGAGGACCCATGCTGCGACTCACGTCAACTATGCCCGCAAAGACTTGCACATAAGCCGAAGACCCGCGTTACCGGCCCAAGGCTCCTGGCGCCCGCATGCGTTTGGCCAGGCAACGCGTGCCCAGACCGCGTGTTCGGTATGCTGATCACTCATTTTGGCTTCGACCAAATGTGATCCAAATGGAATCTTTATTCCTTCTTCCTTCCTGATCATTGTTGTACGTAATCAATACTACATTGTGGAAAAGATTTAGCCCAAATGACCAAGTAGATTTTCCAATATTTGGCCTTGAATATGCCTTCCCATTAGACTAATCGGCTAGCCACATTAATGGACAAAATTTTGTTTTCTTCAATCATTCAATCACCAATTGGCTTGAAACTTTGAGGGATCAGTCAGGACACTCTAATAAGGCCAAAAATGTTTGCATGGCCAAAGACAGAGCTTGATTAGTGGGGAAAATTAGTGGAATTCCACTTGTCAAATCCTAAAGTCTTTGCCAACCATGCAACCAATCATTTTTATGATTGGAATCGGATTTGTCCCCCACTATTTCCGTAATAACCAATAAGGGATTGTGTTAGGGACTAAATATGGATTAGAAGACCCTATATAAGGGGTGAGAGCAGGAGTGGAAAGGGTTTACACACCTAAAAACACTCCACTCTTTCACTCTCTACGTTCCCCATCTCGTCGGTCTGAGTTCCAAGCAGAGGAAGCTCTTTTCTGTCTTCATCCTCCAGGAAATATCACGTTCAAGTCTACCAAAGTCTAGGTAAGGCTTGTAGCTTGACTAAATTGTTAGAAAAATTATGATTTTTACTTAGTTTAACACTTTGAAACTGGGTTATTCCTAGGTGAAGTATCGGATCAGCAAGCAACTAAGTTGGAGCAAGAAGGTTGAGCCCGTAATTCACCTTATTTTTGGTAATTTTCTAACCCAGGAGATTTTATCTGTTCTTTCATGTATTAGATAGGATTTAAAGTTGGTATTCTGACTTGCATGTACGAAATTGGTTGAAAATTTATGGATTTAAGTATCTCTGTTCGGTTTAGGACAACTTCAAGAAACCGATTTTGTGTGATGCATTTGAAGGGTCATTTCAACTCTAAATTTAGAATATTTTAGCTTGTTGGAAATATATGTGTGTCTACTTTAACATACTGAAAATTTAGAAAAAATTCTCACGTCAATTTTTAGTTATACAGCTTTGAAGGTCGGATGGTCAACAGGAAAACCGTTTTTGGCTGGATTTTGAAAAGATTTGATTTCATTGCTAGATTGAGCAAATCCGAGACTGTTTTTAACATGCAAAGACCTAGATATGTAGTAAAGGATCTAAGATATATTTAGGATGCTTTAGAAATAATTTTAGATAAATTTTATGGGTTGTTTGGAATTTTTGAAAGTTAATTTAAGCCTA
>WUAT03065254.1:0-13414 GCA_010015005.3 Ulmus americana
GCAAAAACATATTTATTCTTCTTTAAAAATTCCACTAGTTCTTTTCTTTCCTTCTCTTTCAGTAGTGCTCCCACCAACACTTTCTTTTCTGGGTCATTTGGGTCGAGGTTGACTTCAACAAGTTCTTCTATTGTATTATTCGGAGTATCTATTCCGTCCTCGATCTTCTTCAAATATGCTGGGAAGAAGCTCTTTGATTGCTATTTGGAATTTCCATCATCCAAAACTTCTTCTTCTATATCCTTTGCCCTATCAAATATCTCAATTTGGCCTTTGGTCATCCTCCAAATTCTTCCTTGCTCTTTTTGACTTTTTATATTGTAACATCTCCTGCTTTGAGGCTGATCCCCTTTAATATCAATACTATACAATCCATTTAGGGATTGATATTTCATCACTTGATGTAAAGTTGACACTACTCCCTTGAGAACATGGATCCATTCCCTTCCCATAATCACATTCATAGCCGAAGGAGTGTCCACTACTAGAAATTTCACCTCCAATACCCTATCTACCGTATAGACTGGCAACACAATCATTTCGAGAGGTTTCACCTCCACACCATTGAGGGAAGTTTTTACTGGCCGAATAATTTCTTTATCAATCCCCATCCTTCTGAAAGCTTCACAGGAAAGGATGTTTTAACTGCTTCCACCATCCACTAGAACTCTCAAAACAATGACATTTGTGATCAGAAGATTGATAACCAACGGGTTTGAATAAGGTAGCTTTACTGCCTCCAAGTCTTGATTCGAGAAAGTAATGGGAATCGTTCCTAAACGAAATTCTCCTTTGGAAATTGTATTATCATATCTTTGTAGGGCTAAGGTCCAGAGGTTTCTTTCTATCATTCTTATCTCATATTTTTCGTATTTTTCTTGCTTCTCAGCTTGCTTTCAATGAATGAAGGATACTGCCCTTAATCCTTGTCCAATTTCTCCCTCTTTTGATGTTATGGCTTTCCCCACATCATTCACTTGTACATTTAACCCTTGATTATTCCATGTTGATGATGCTCCTTCCTTGTAGGGAATTTTTCTTTTCACATATTTTTGCAATTCTCCTCTCTTCATTATATTCTTCAGTTGATAATAGAGGTTCATGTAAGTTGCCAAAGTATGCCCATAGTCTTCATGGAAAATGCAACATTAGCTTTGATCCTTCATATGATTCGGCACATTGTAAGGCTTTAGGGTTCAGAAGATGTTTTGGTCTTTAAAATCCGCATAGATATTCTCTTGAGGCATAGTAATTGTAAAATTGAAGCTTTCCTTTTCTGGCTTGAATCTTTTTTGAGGATTGCCTTGGTAATCTGCCCTATGGTATTCAGCTAGCCTTTTGGCCAAATCTTATGACTGATCTTTGCTGCTTTTCCTCAACTTTATCTTTTGGTTCTTGACGCTTCGAAAGTCTACCTGAAGCATATTCTGCACTACTGCTATAGCTGCATTCTTCACCATTCTCTGTCTATTCTCCTCTACGTGAAAGATCATTTCCGCTTTAGACATTACTTCATTCATATCTACTGGAAGAGTCTCAATAAACATTTTATAGATCAAAGACCCGTTGATCAAACCTTGCACAAAGAAAGTTACAGCTTGCCATGAATACAAATCATGGATTTGATCTGTAACCTCTGTAAACCTGCTAAGAAATTGCCTCGGAGTCTCATTGTACCTTTGCTCTAAGTGCAAATCAGCAATAGTTTTTCTCTGTGGACAATTTTTTTTTGATACTGCTCTAGAAATGTCCTTCCAAACTGCTCGAAGCTTCGGATCGAACCTTCAAGGAGTTGACTAAATGAAGCCAATGCTCATTCAGTCAAGGTTGTTGAAAAGACCTTGCAGATTAACCCTTCGGTCACCTCCTCCAACAAGATCCTTTGCCTAAATTATAGCAAATGAGTGATTGGATCTGTCTTCCCATCGAACTTATCTAGAATTGACGGGTTAAACTCCTTAGGCTTTACTTCTTATATCCATAAGGCAAAAGGTGACTTAGAGATTCCTCTCAGGCTTCTACAGCTCTATCTGTCAGATTGTGCGGTCCTGCCCTTCCAATCCTTTTGGCTACCTCTTCAATGAGCCTCTTACTTAACTCTTCCATATCGATAGCTCTTTTCTTTTCTTCTTCCTTTGGAGCACTCTTCCCTAGACGTCGCAGAGTCTTCCTGATATTAATAGTTCTCGAGCTAGATTCCACATAATTTTCTGTAGATTCAGTATCTTCCTCATTCGTCCTATGATTTTTCCCTTCCTCTCCTTTCTTGCTCTTGCCGACATGAGTCTCCTCATCCCGTGTATTCTTAGTTTTGTCTTTCTTGGTGACTTGCTCCTTCAATAAGCTATTTTATTTCTCTAGACTCTGAATTTCTCCTCAAACATCTTCTTCATCTCTACCATCATTCGTATAGTTGCGCTATTCTTTTCTTCATAGCCTTGTATAATCTCCATTAGTTGTTCCATCTATGACACCATCATGTTGCTTGATTTGGCTTAATTGTTCTCAACTTGATTAAAAGAGGTTATAGTGTTTGTTGATCCTTTCCTTGGTGGTGCCATTGCTTTCCAAAACCTAGCAAGAATATCAATTGACATATCGTAAAAAGGCGATCTTCAAGATTGAAACTTCAATGAAAATAGAAATTTCTAATCAAATCAAAAACTAAAAATTTCGACACATAAAGATTTGCAAAGAAGATTAGGAAGATTTTATTGTGAAATTCTATTCGATTGGATGTTTTCGCTGGCTTCTTATGTCAATTCACACAGATGGTGCCAATTGTTCGTGCATAAAATTTGAACAAATAATAAATTCTCTTCAAATCTTATTTCAAGTAATCGAGGTACAATTAAAGAGGGAAGATGAATCTTCTAACAAGTGATCATAAGATTCAATCTCCCTAAGTATGGAAAGTTGAGAGAGAAATGGATTCTAAACTCAACTTCGAAAAGTGGAAAATGAAAAGTGTCCCTCTAAATTACATGAATCTGCTACTTATAGACTTTCTAGAACTAATTACAATCCTTCGGAAAAGCTTAATCCTCTGACGGTCTTTATCCTTTGCTGAACCATTCTTCGGCGACTAGCCTTTAATCGTCATTCGACAACACATTCTTGAAGGAAACCTTTTACTTATCAAAATAGCTTCATTTTAACTTCTCGACCAATCAGAAACCTCCACGTGGGGAAACTCAATATTTCCTCACCCAATATTTGATTCAATTACAAACATGTGGTGTTAGTTAGGTGTGTCTTTATTATTATTATTTAAATTTTGTTAAATAGTAAGTACATTAAATAATAAAGAGAAGGGTAGATCATCCATCCTAACATTTGGCCAAACATTTTTCTAGTTGAGTTTTGATGAAATACGGTGTATTAGTTATTGTATAATTGCATATTTTTAATTTTAAGGAATTATTATATTTGTGTTTTGCAGTTAGAAATAATTGCAAGAATCATACTTTTGTTGTATTGACAACAAAATTTCATGAAAGTTAAAATATAGGGAAAAGTGCATATTGATACCCTCTAGTCGTAAGAAATTGCAAATAATACTTCAAGTTTTGAAAAAAGAAAAGAAAAAAAGTACCTATTTTTTTTGTTTTGTTGCTAAATCACGTCTGCGTACTCTCCGCGCCCTTCATCTTTTTAAAAATGGCAAGATCTTCTTTAATTATTTAATTTGGATAACTTAGATTTTTTGCACTATAGATCCTTAAACTCTTTGAGTATTCGTAATTTAGTCCTTCAATTTTATTTTTTAGTGCCAGATGTCCTTGAACTCAGGGGTAAAAACAAATATATATATATATATTTTCTTTTTCCTTTCTTTTTCTTTTCTTCTTTTTCTTTTTACCATTTCCATCTTCATCACCATCTGCTAGCCACTCCTCCCGCCACCTACCACCGACCCCCTCTCTCGTTGGCAATCTCATCCTATAAAATATTTTGGCAAGAAAATCATTTAGATATTTGGTATATTTTTTCCCCATTTTCTAATCACTCTTCCAGTAAATCCAACTTTCTACTCCTTCAATTATGTAAGATCCAGAAAAATGAAAAATAAACTAACAAATAATTTATCGCAAATTTATGAATCCAAATAAATTAGGGCAAGGAATGTAGTTAAACGCAATTGAAGTCTCAAATAATAAGCGGTTGATTTTTACTAAACACAGCCAATTCAAAGAAATTTCAACTTGGAACGAGCTTTGTGTGTGGCATGCTTGAATCCTTTGGAGAAAGAATAAGAGCAACACAATTTTCCATTAAAACTATAGAATAAAATAAAATAAAATAAAAAGAGAAAAAGAAAGGGAAATGAAAAAAAAAAAAACAAATCAAAAGGTAAAGGAAACATACTCATGTAAATCGTCATCCATTAGAGATATTGGGATTAGAAAATGGGAAAAAAAAAATATACCAAATATCTAAATGATTTACTTGCTGAAATGTTTTATGGGATTAGATTGCCAGTGGGAATAGTAATCAGTGGTAAGTGGCGGGATGGGTGATTGGCAAATGGGGCAGGCAGAAGATGTTGAAGATGGAAAGGGGAAGAAGAAGAAAAAAAAAAATGAAAGAAAAAAAAAAGAAAAATAAAAAGAAACTTTTTTTTACCTCCGAGTTTCAAGGAAATGTGATACTAAAAAAAATTGAGGGACTAAATTACTAATACTCGAAGAATTCAAGAACCTGTGGTGCAAAAAAAATAATTTTCAAAATAGGTTCAAGAGTAATCATGTGATTTAAAAAAATAAAAATAAAAAGCAAAGAGTACCCGGAAGTGATTTAACAAAAACAACAGGTCCTTTTTTTATTATTTTCAAAATTTGAGGTACTATTATTTGTAACTTCGTACGAACAAAGGATAACAATACACAATTTTTCCTTAAATATATATTAACAAGACTACTTCATATTTTACTAAAATTTTTAAAAATGTTTTAATTAAATAAAAAATTGACTCGAAGCATCAATAGAAATTTATCTACAAAAAGTAACAATCATGCATCTTTAACAAAACTTTAATTTTTTTTCTTCAACTTATTACGTATTTGAATTAATAAGATATTTATAATTATTAATTTTAAAGGTCATAATGAACAAAACATTTATATAATTGAAAATAAACAATACAATAAATACCTACATAATCTCTACCTCCAATCACCTATTGTCTTACAGAATTACCCTTATCAGCTTGCCCTGATTTTAATTATCTATATTAAATATATATGGATAAATTGGTAATAATATATAAAAGATGAGATGAGGATAAATTGGTATTAATATATAAAAGATGAAATAAAAGATATGATTATTATTATTATTATTTTTTAATTACTAATCGATAGTGTTTTGGAAGTATCAAGAAATATTTTTAGTATTTATAGGAAAATGAATATATTTTTCAAACTATGTAATCGTGGCCAACAATTCTAAGTCATGAAGAATATATTTAACCATGTAAGTATTCTAAGTCATAAAAAAGAATCATCAATTTTATTTTTTATTTGGCATTCTAGCATATTATAAGCACATATATATCCAAATAAAATGACTATCATATATATGATCATCTTTCATACATTTTTTTTTTCTTCATGTTTTTGATTAAGAAGAACATACACACACAATTTGAATTTGTATCTCAAAGTAAATATTTGGGATTAGGGGTGTGGATGTCACAAAATTACTCAAAATCATTTGAAAAATCTTCCATGCATTTAATGATTGCCCAATAACAAGATAGATCAACTTAAAAAAAATAAAGAAAAAAAAACATTATAGACCTAATGCTCTAGATGCATCTGTGAGAGTGGATTTATTCCACATCATTCTTATTTCTCTTTTTCCCCCAAACTAAGTGGGGTCCTTATGAGTCTACTCTATATACTTTTAGTATACCATGTGCTATCTTTTTTATTCTCTCTGCATGCATGTGTGTGGCAGCCTTGCTACCAAAGCTCATCTCTTCTTTTGATTCAGCTCCAATCCACACTTATAGAGAAACCCTAATTTAAAAAAAGAAAAGCTAAAACTAAAAAAAGCAAAGTTAAAGTGCTTAAGGCTCTTGTGTCTATCCCTTGCTTTGTCTCTTGGTCTTTCACTTTTAACATTTCATGAATCACATTACCACCAACCATGCATCTTTATATAATTCCTTCAGCTTCTTTCATGGATTCCCAAATCTACCAAATCCATGTCACCCCACATGTTATTACTTTGATTTGTAGGTCCCAAATTGTATTTTTTTCTTTCTTTTTCTTTCACTAGAGTATTTACAAAAAAGTGCCCTAATTTGGATATTCATTGTCTAGTCATCACCAAGAAAGAAGAACTATTTTTGGTGGGGGTCAATGTGCTGGGAAGAAAAGTGGTGAGGAATCTCTTTGAAGCTTCCCATCCAAAACCCTAACTTTGCTCATTTTCTCTTCACACCAATGCATTTGTTCTTCACTTAGCTCCTTCATTCTCAAAACCCTAGAGACCACCTTTAGATCTATTAAGGCCATCAGAATTTCCATCTCTTCATCAACGTTTAATCTTCTTCTCCTCAAGCATTTTCGCGAACGCCGGAGATCTTTTACCTTAATCTTCTTCTGCACATAATAATAGGAGAAGAAAAATATATTAGTGTGCTATTTAATTTTTGTCACACCATATTATTCTAATCTCTGTTCATGCAAATATGATGAAAATGTATGTAATTACAAAAATGCCCATGGTTTAGTGTGATAATTTGGTTACTTTAGAAAGAAAAAAAATATTCACTTACTTTTTGATTGACTTTCTTGATGAGATGGAGTAGAATTGGATCAACTGAACCTCTTCGTTTTCTTTTGAAAAAGGCTGCTAGAATTTGGCAAGTTTTCTCCTTATCTGCCTTGAGAAAATTCATGAAAGTTCGGATACAATCTTCCATTATGATGAGAAATGCAGGTGAAGAAATCCTTGATTCCAAACTTTCATCCCTTTGATCATCTTCCGATTCTAATGAACAAAAACAAAAACAAAAAAGTTTAAATTTAACACAATTCAGTATTTAGTCTAATTATATATACATGTAGTTCCTACTTCCTAGCTAGTACTTCGCTTTTGATGACTAAAAAAGTCTAACTTTTTACTAGTTCTAGGTCACAACACTTTATTAGTATTTGTTGTATCACATATTATATATAGTATACATGTCTTATAATAAAATATTAGAGCTTTTTACTATATAGGTCAAAATTGTAAAAGAGCTTTTGTGCACGAGAAAAAGTTAAAGTTTAAATACTCAATTGGGCTAGCAAATACCTCTATATTCTGGCACTTGTAGCAACTTTGGAGCCAAAAGTCTCATCCTTGCATAAATCTCTGGTCTTCTGCCCTGCTCATACGGTTCATTCTCTATATACCTTTGCAAAAGAACCTGAAATTGCTGAAATTGTTGCGCGATTTGGCCCGGAGAGCCAGGATCGCAATCGCGATGCAATGCCCTCTTTTGTTGAAATTTCTTGTAGTTCCAATTCAGAGCTTCCCAAGCCAAGCAAATTTGAGCTACATAGGTTGCCTCTAGTTCATGATAAGGGTTCTGACGAATGTCTGCGGGCTTTTTGTTTATAGTTGCAAATGTACGGACAATTCTCTCCGAAACAGATCTTGGCGAAACTTTGATAGATCTAAGCGATTCTGAAATTGAGTTGCAAAGGAGAGTGATGTTATTTTCAAAGAAATTGGTAGAAAAAAAGGTTTTAAAAAAAAAAAAAAAAACTCTACACACAATCCGTGAAAATAAAAAACGTGACATGGGGTACAACATGTTTTCATGACCTAATTCATATTCAGACGTTAGTTGAGGGTTGATCCGAGTTTATATTCTTAACACCCTGTCATGTGCAGACTAGTCTGTCTTTTTTGTCTGGTTATTGTCACGTAAAATGGTAATGTGGACCCATTAGCCTATAAATCGACTATGAGACAACGTATAGAAACTTATAAGTTTAACTCGTACTCAAAAGTATAAGTTAATATATATGGTAATATATCACAAAATGTGAAATAACTATATTTTCAATAAGAAAATGATTATTAGGGTAAAGGGAATAACGAAGTGACCTGTTTCATGGAGCTTTTGGGCACTGATTCTATCAAGAAACAACATCTCCTCATCATATTTCTCAAACACAGTGTAAGACTCCCACTTAGGGCAACTCCTCCTTGAAGAAGAAGAAAAAGGGTCTTCAGTACCCGAATCCCTACAGTTATAAATGGAGCTTCTCCAATCTGAAGAGCTCTTGGAAGTTGATCCAACGGTGCAGGAATCCCCATACACTTCTTCATCAATCATAACATTCTTCTCCTTATTATCAACTTGCTGCTGCAGCTTATTCTTTGTCTCCAATTGGGTTGGGCCAATTACAAAAAACTTTTCTTCCCCATACAAATTATTATTTGTCTCCTCCTTGCCTTGATCTTTATTCTTCTTCATATCAAAATAATATTCTGCAACAAACACACAAGAATTATATGTCACAATTTTGATATTTTCGCTTTCTAGTAACAAATACCATTATTTGAATATTTTCGTATCATTAACTCAAAAAATTTTAAAATTTCAATTCACATTTATTATTATAGGAATACTTAAAAAAAAAAAAAATTCAATACCACTATCCAATTTTTTTTTTTCTTCACAAATCCTTGAATTTAAGATTTATTAAGAAATTTTACTCAAAAAAAAAAAATTAATTAAGAAATATTCTATACATTTAAAATTTTAACAAAAGTATATTTTTAGATTTCTATTTTTGTTATTAGCTAATACCTTAAAATGATCAAATCTCAATTATATATATATATATAATACCCTTTTATTGTATAATATATCCTTGAAGAATTAATTCAATAAAATAATATTAATTTTAGATATTTTTTAGTCAAAATTGAGATTGAATTTAATAAAAAGTTTGAAATTCTAAATATAATTTTATTGTGATTATAAATGTATAATATATTTTCTAATCAATCACAATTTGTTTTCTTCAGTAAACTTTCTAATTAATCACGTACTATAAGATTAACATAATACTTCATTTTAAAAAAATAAGATTAAGAGAGTGTCAGTGCTCACGTTAGAGAATATCGTACTTTTAGTGAATAGAACAGTGTTCCGAAATTATCAAAGCTCAACATGTGAGAAGCTAGTGTAACAAACTTATAATATGACCAAAAATCTACAAGTACCTTGGAAGTTTTTGTCATTGGCCTTCAAGTCTTTTTGCAGCTCTATGGTAATAATCGGCGATGTGGGCCAACCCCCTTTCTTTGATACAGAATTTCGATTCGAATCTGTGTGATTTCTTGGTTTGATTTCCTCATCAACTTTTGTACCAATAATATACTCATCATCTTCTGATGTACCCTCATCTGTATCATGCATGGAGATAAGTTCAGTTGGGTAGTTTTCTTCTTCTTCTTCTTCTTCGATTGTACTTTCTTGGGGGCTTAAGAATTGTTCCTCGCTAAAATTTTGGTCCATCTCATACCCAACCACTTCGTTTGGCAAGAACAATAGAGCTTCTCCTCCGCGAATGATGTCTGCCACCAAATGCTCGTTTTCCGTGGAGTTTTGATCGTAATGATAACACCTTTCTTCTTCCAATTCTTCTTCTTCTTCCTCCTTCTCTTCTTCCTCGTCCGAAAACATGTACTCGTGTCCATTTTGGTTTCTGGAAACACAAAAAAAACAGTGACGGAGTCAGAAATTTTTATTAACGGAACATAAATAACATTTTCCTTGGACTATGTGAAGAAGAAAAAAAGAAATACAAACAAATTAAGTTAAGGTAGAAATTCTAGGAAAAGAAAAACAAAACAAAAATTTGAGGTTTTATGTTTGATTGGCAGAGACCTTGGGAATATTGGGTTGCTACCAACAAAGTAGAAGAACTTTGATAGAAAAATGGAGGAGAGAGAGAAGAAGAGAAAGAGGAGTTTGAAAGAGCTTGAGACATTGTAGAAGAGCCTAATGAGAGCTTCTTCTTTAGAACATGGCATTTTCTTTATTGTGTTTTTTTCTCTCTAACCAATTCCTCTCCTCTCTTTTGTTTTTGCTTTGGAAATGAGTTTGCTAATGGACTTGCTTTTACAAAGCAAAGTGGAGTCAAGTGTAGCACTTCTTCGGAAAGTGTGTGCTATGGTTGCTTTTGTAAAATCTCTTCCTTATATCTATTTTTTTTCTTTTTCTTTTTCTTGCTAAAGTATAATATTGTAATCTGTTCCTTCTTCGTCAAAATTGTCATGTTTCCTTTTTCTGAAATGACATTTTTGCCCATTAAGGCTGAACTTTGCCAAACTCATTGTCCAGTCATTATCCATTAGATGTGGCGGCAAGGGTAATTTTGTCATTGAATTAAATTGAAACAAAGGAGAACACTAGAGAGAAACTCATGCACGCCAAGGACAAACATAGCTTACTTTTTATTTTCTCAAAATTAATACTTCCTTATCCCTAAATTAATAAAATATATAAATTATTTATACTTGTATTAATGCTTACTTCTTTTTGTGATTTAAACAGTAATTCTGTTTAGTGATTTAAATATTATTACTATTAACATGTTTTTTTTTTTTTCTTATTTGTTACAGTAATCATATTTGAATCAAGATTTATAAAAAGAATATCAATTTACAATCATGATTCTAATCACGAAAAAACATCATCTCAGTTACAGTAATCATGTTTGAATCATGATTCAAATACAAAAAGAACATCATTTCAGCTACATTATCTCTACTTTCTACATTAATTAATCTTGTTTGCTATAATAATCTGTTTTAATCATGATTTGAAATTAATCTTGTCCAAATTATCAAAATACTATTTAAATCGCGAAAAGAACACCTCATTGTATTTCCAATTGCACCAAAAAAAAAATTTATTATTGTATTTCCTGTATTGTTTTGTGTGCTTAAGCATTAAAAATGTTGTTTTTAAAAAATATTGATGATGTGATTTTAATAACTTTTTTTATACATTGATGATTCGAATCATTACCCACACACTCACCGAATCATCTGAACTAACTCAGATGACAGTTTAATCTTTTTAATAGCTAATTAGTTTAGTTAGTATACAAAATTATCAATATTAAGACAATAACATCATACTAAATTATATAATAAAACCAAATGAAAAAAAGTTGAGGATTTCGTTCACTTTTATCAAACCTAAGAATGTTACATATGATTTTTTTTAAAATATTAATTCTATTGCATCTGCCTGCATTTTGTATAAAAACAAAATGAAGAAGAATCATTAGGAAATAGAATCATAGGCGTTGAGTTAAAAAGTAAAGAAAATATATTGTATTATAGTGTGTATAAAATAGAAAATCCTATTGTCCAAAAATTAAATTAATTTAAATACATAAAATAAAATAAAATAAAATGAAAAGAAGAGACTAATACCAAGCCACGCATATTATTGTATATACATACAGAGATTCCACTTTAGAAAAAGGAAGTATAAAACTAAAATTGCATGTTTCCGGGCAAGCAAAGAAAAATAGTTGAGAAAGTAGTCATATATTATGTATATATAATTAAAATTTAATTAATATTAATTAATTACAAATTAGATTGGAGGATTGTGATGGTTAAGTATTCTAATTCTTTGCCGCTTAATGGAATAAAGATACTTTTAAAAAGGTGGATGCATGATCTGCAGGGTGTTGTGTTGTCATCTTGTCTTCTTAGTTTGTTCTTTAATTGTCTTTAACTTTGCCACTAAGATTTCTGCAAACTTTCTTGTCTGCTCCAAGATTAATAACCCAATAACACGCATCATCAACAAACAAAAAATAATAATATATCTTGTTAGATTGTTGAGTTAATACTAAATTATCCATTGTGGCACATAAACTAGAGTAATAAACTATCCCATTATATCCAATCTCTTATTTTCTTTAATTAATATCATTTTATTACCTGTGATTTGAAAAAATATAAAAAATGATCCATGGAGCTAGTAAATTGAAATTCTATACCTAATGTGTTTATTCTATCGCCTAATAGTATTATAGGTCAACTTAATTTTAACTTTTTTGTTAGACATATCATTACTAAGTCTAAGATCATTTTTAATATATATTTTCAAGGGACTCTAAATGCGAGGCAATCAATTTGTGCGTTTTTTTTTAATCACCTGTGCTAATGGTTTTCAAAAGCCGCCTAGATGCACTACATATGCTATATTGAATTGGACGGAAGTCATTCGTATTATTAATTTGTGTCATTTTATTTTTATTTTTTTTTTGGTCAGCTTCTATTAATTCTAAAATTTAGTTTATAATTTACATAAGACTAGTTATCAAAGTAAACTCAAATAAATATTTTCAGAGGTCACATATACGGCTCGAAGTTGTGATGATAAAGTCACACACTAATAATTTTTGACAGTATGCGTGTTTTTTTTTTGTTTTTTGTTTTTATAATAAACTATCGCGTATCAAAATTTGACAACAATAGAGAAATTAAATGTTGTGTTCTCGTATCTCACTTATTCACTCATCGATATGATCGGTGCATTTTTGTAAAATAATAATCTACCTAAATCTGCATTCATGAAACTACAAAGGTTTTAAAATGATTTTTTGCCTACCTAAAAGTAATATTTGGCAAAATGAAGTAGATTAAATTGTTATTACAAAGAATAAAAAATAAAAACGATTGAGTACTTTCACCATTTTAGAGAAAATCAATAATGTATAATATGCGTTTGTTTGATTGGGTATTTGAAATATATAACTAATATTTCAAATACCCTAATCAAATAGGTAAAAGTATTTAAGATATCAAATACTCTATTTGAGTATTATTTTAAAAACTCATTCTCTCCTTAATACTTTTCTTCACTACTTTTTAATAAAATATTACATCTTTCTACTGCTTTTAATAAAATATTACATCCATTCATTACTTTTTAAATAAAATATTACTTCTTTTCACCACTTTTTTTTAATAAAATATTACTTTTCTCCAACACTTTATTACTTTTTAATAAAATATTACCTCTTTTTTTTTATCACATTTTTAATAAAATATTACTTCTTGTCACTACATTTTAAATAAAATATTATTTCTCTACACCACCTTTTTAATAAAATATTACTTCTCTCAATTACCTTTTTAATAAAATAGAATTTCTCTCAACTATATTTTTATTAAAATATTATTATTAAATTCCCATTTTTTTACAAATACTCTGGTTAAAATACTATTAAACATCGGGCCTGTTCTTTTTAGTATTATCAGCATTTGAACAGAGTTTGTATTTTGAGCATTTGAACATAGTTTTTATATGAATAATCTGAATAGAGATAATAAATGTTATTTATAGAATCTGAATCATATTCAAACA
>WUAT03065363.1:0-13412 GCA_010015005.3 Ulmus americana
TGGTGTTAGGTTTGTGCTTTAAAAGATTATTAAATCATAAATATATATTAAACAAATAAATAAAAATCATGACTATAGCAGATCATGCTTTTGATGGTAGTCGTACTAGTTTTTTGTCTCTAAAGTGATTTGTCGTCAAGAAATGGTGGGGAGATAGCAATGCTTTGGTGCTTTTAGAAGGCAAATGATTTTTGTGTCTATGCACGAAAAATAAGTTTTTGATTATATCAAAAATTTAGCTCTATGCCTGGATTAGAGGTGCTTTGGCAGAGAGTAGGTACTTTTGAAAGTGAAGAGGAAAAAATGTTTTTCTAAGAAATTGCTCATTGTTTTCTTTTCTTTTCCTAAGTCATTCGGTAGAGATTTAAAGAAGAAAAAGAAGGAGGAATTTTTTCTTTTCTAGTACTTATTAATCTTCTCTATCATGAGTTTTGAGAAAAAATTTAAAAAGATGTTGTGTGAATGCATAATCTATTTTATAAGTTTATTACACATATGAGAATGCTGTAAGATTTTTTGGTTTAGATAAAAATGATTGTTGTGTTCCTTGTGGATAATGATATTTTCAGGGTTATTTCATGTTCCTGATCATTTTAACAACTAAAGTATGTAACTGGGAGATAAGGTTATTTTTTGCCCTTTTTTTCTTATCATTTTTTGGTTTTTTACAATATAGAAATCCTTCAATCTAGATAGGCAAGGTGGAACTCATTTTTCCTAACAGCTTACCATGTGCAACATGATATGTATTCTATGCACCGTCCTCATGATGTGAAGATGTTTTCAGCTTCCAACCAAACAATTTGTGTACTAAAGTGATTATATATATCTTGCAGGTGGCTAAATTTCTGATACAAAGGAGTTGACATGCTTTAATTGGTCAAGCAATGGATGACTAATGACATGCAAAAGGTACTCTGTTTCTAAAAAAAAAGATCTGATATAGATTTGAAGGTTGTATTTGTCTTGTTTTTTTTTTTTTTTTCTTCTTTCTTTTACCATTTTTTCCCTCCCAAGCTAGGATTTGGTTCATTTATATTTTCTTATAATTCAACTAATACATGCCTTTGAACTATCCTTGGATAGAAGTCATAATGACTCTTGCTAATGGTCTTATCACAACTTCCTGTTTGACTGATGGAATCAAATAAGTTGCAAGAAGAAAATTCAAACACCATACATATAATATAAAATAATTATTCATTCTTTACTCTTTGTTCATTTTGCGTGTGTGTCAACATGGCAACATTAGTCTATTCTAATTGATGATTTATCATTCTCATAATGCTTTGTTTGTATTAACAGCGAAATAGAATGTCTATTGTTGGCTATTTAGGGTGAAGAAGATATAGGACAACGAATTCAGGATGAAATCCTTGTTATTTTGGTGGATATTGTTTATGTAAATAACAGTTTATTTTGCTAGATATTGTTTGTTTGTTGGTGTTGCTGGATGTTGTTGGTTTGTTGGTATTGGGTTATGGTATTGAACAGTTTATACATTATTGGAACATGTTGTGTATTGGAATGTAATTTGGGAATACCGGATTTATTATGCCCAAATTATACTGTGAATGTAGATGAGATGGACTACTTGTTTTATAAAACATGTAGTCAAACAATTAATTTGAGCACAATTTTAAAAAATAAAAATATTAGAACAACATAAAAGACTACAATTTTATCTTACTAATTAAAGTAAATTAAATTAAATGAGTACAATTTTTTAATTAAGATGTATTAAAAAGGTACAATTACTACCTTGTTTATTAAAATTGTAGTAAAAAAAAAAAAATTACTACAACTTTTATATTAAAAAAGTAGCAAATTTACTCAAACCACTACAATTTTAATTATTCAACTACGGTTTTAAAAATAAAAGACTACGGTTTTAAATAAAAGACTACCATTTTTAAACATAAAGTCCACCGTTTTAATAAAACGACTAATTTTTTAAAAACAAAAGACTATGTTTTTTTTTTTAATAAAAAAAGAGTACCGTTTTAAAAATCAGAGACTACGGTTGAAAAGCCTAAACAACTACTGTTTTTTCTCATTATGACTACAATTTTAAAACCTAAACAACTACGGTGGAACACTGTAGTTGTAGACCCCCTCTTTTTCTACACTTGCACAGACCATGGTTTTAAAACTGTAGTCTTGGCTTAAAACCGTAGTCGTACGCCCTTTAAAATATTAGTCTTTGTCTAGTTTTGGCATGGTGATTTTACTGGAGGATTGGGTCATGATCATATCTTAGGAGTGAACCTTCATTACCTCAAATATTGGCATACCTCCAAGTATGAAAGATTATTTTCATATGATATTGGTTTTATCATTCCTACCGTTCGCCGCTTCGAATACCATTCTCCGGCCAATCCCTTTACCTATCTCTTAGACAATGAGATAGATTGGCCACAAATCAAATTTGTTCCATCTGATCCTCTTCCTTCGTCTCCTCTAAGATCTATACATGTTCTTCCTCCAAAATGTCTTCCGGAGTCCATAACCTTCACCCTCTTGAAAAGACATCCTTCAAAATTCCTTCAAGCCCACCGCTCGTACTTTTTCCATGCCTAGTTTTACCCGCTTGGTGAAAGTCTTTTTGCTTGATCTTCTCGATTTCATTTATTAGATGGTAATGATGTAGATTTAACTCTTCCATGGTGTGTCAAATTCGAAGAAGACATGTCTTTTGAGCTTGCAGGTGATGTCTCGCGTCGAGAATATCTAAATCAAGTTAGAAGAGATTAGGAAGAAATTCGTGCGATGAGACATTAGGGGATCTCTAGAAGAACTTTCTACCAAGGAGATGCATTTCAAACAACTCCTGCCCCTCATTGCGGAGTTGAAATCCCACCCCTAGCTAATTATCATTAGATTTGGCATGTTATATCTCGATCTATTTTGTAATATGTCATTAATCATTAATAAAATTTTTGATCCTTCATATATTTTATCAATCTCATAAGAATTTTATTAAAATATAGCTTAAATCAATTGAGAAGGGACCCCTTAGGTTTTGATCATCTTTCGTCAATTTCGAATTTAAATCCTTCAAAAAGGGACCTTCTTGGTTTTGGCCCTCTCGTATCAATGAAGGTTCTAAATTCTAAGAGGGGGCCTTTCTTGTCTCGACCCGCTTTCATTTTGTGAAGGATTTAACTTCCAGGAGGGAATCCTTTGATCTCGACCCGGCCTTACAAATTTTAATCCTTCGAGAGGGGACTTCTTGATCTCAACCTTATTTTGTCAATTATAAGTTTAAATCCTTTGGAAGGGGACCTTCTAGATCTCGAACCTCCCATGTCAATGAAGGATTTAAATCTTGTGAGGGGACCCTTATGGTCTTGACCCTCTCATTGATTTAAATTCTTTGAGAAGGGACCTTCTCTCGATTTTGTGAAGGATTCAAATTCTAAAAGGGGACCTTTATGGTCTCGACCCTTTCATTGATTTGAATCCTTTAAGAAGGGACCTCTTGGTCTTGACCTTCTCTTGATTTTGCGAAGGGTTCGAATTCTGATAGGGGACCTTTTCGGTCTCGACCCTTTCATTGATTTGAATCCTTTGAGAAGGGACCTTTTGGTCTCGAACTTCTATCATTCAAGAAACTTAGATCATATGACAAGTTTGTAATCCTTTTTATCACAAAAACTTAATGTGAAAAGATTGAGAAAAATCTTTTCATCCATTTCTTGAAAAATACACAGGGTTTGGGATGGAAAAATATCAGTTGCTACCTCGTTAAAAACCTATCTCTAGAAAATCCATTGGGAAAAAACTGAATCATAGGAAAAGAGTATAGCTCCCCCTAAATGTACATCAAATAAAGTACTTTTTAAGAGACATAGCATTCCAATTTTGAGGGACTTCCTTCCCATTGCTCAGATTGATCAACTTGTATGTTCCTTTGCCCAATACTTCCTTTATTTCAAATGGTCCTTCCTATTGTTCACTAAATTTTCCCTTTTGCAAAAATTCTGGGATCTGTCGCAACACCCATTCTCCTTTGTAAAACTGTCGGACCTTCGCCTTCTGATCATAGAATGCCCTTACCTTGTGTTGATACACAGCTTTTCTTATTTGTGCACTTTCTCAAACCTTTTCAAGTAAATCCAAGTTTCTTACTAATTTTCTTTGGTTCTCCTCTGTATTTTTTGCCATTAAGGTGGTTAAAGTTGGCAAACCAGCTTCCATTGTAAGTACTACTTCTATTCCAAACACCAAAGCAAACGACAACTCATTTGTTGTCCTTTTCTTTGTTGTCCGCTGCGCCCAGAGAACTTTCAGAAGCTCTTCCAACCAAGTCCCTTTTTTTTCTTCCAAATTCCTCAAGTTCCCAACTACTAGCTTATTGGTTGCTCTACCATTCTATTTGCTTGAGGATAGTATATTGGCGAATAGTTTATCTTGATTCCATATATCTCGCCAAAACTTTCTACCTTGGCATTGTTGAATTGGGTCCCATTATCCATCACTTGAAATTTTGGCATTCTGAACCGACATATTATGTACTTCCAAATAAAATTGATCACATCATTTGCCGTTACATTAGAATATGCTTTAGCTTCCACCCAATTGGTGAAGTAATCTGTTGCAAGAAGAACAAAGCATTTCCCTCCCTTTGTCGTTGGAAGTTTCCTATTATATCTAATCCCCACTTCATAAATGGCCAAGGGCTAACGACCGAATGATACAGTTCCAAATGTTGGTGAATCAATGGGCCGTGCTTCTGACATTTCTTACACCTCTTAGCATAATCTTGAGCTTCTTGCATCATATAGGGCCAAAAGTATCCGGTAGTTATAGCTTTGTGAGCTAAACTTCTTCCTCCGGAATGGTTGCCGCATACTCCAGAATGTATTGTCCGCAAGATCGTCTGAGATTCTTCTTGTAATACACACCTCAGTAATGGTCGGGAGAATAATTTTTTGAATAAAATTCCATCTATCAAAGCGTATCTGGAGGCTTTCAATCTCAATCTTCTAGCATTGTTCTTGTCCTTGGGTAGTTTATAATTTTCTAAATAATCCATAATAGGTTTCATCTAGCATTCCTTCATAGAACTAACTTTATCTACCTTTTCAGCTTTAATCATGTTGAAATCTAATGGGTAAAAAACACATGTGGTTATGTCTTTTTCTTTTCATATTCACCATAAGCTGTTCCCTTTGATAATCCATTAGCTCAAGCATTAAGTTGCCTTCTTATGGCTTGAATATCTATCTTTTGGAATCATTTTACTAGCTCTGCAACTTTATTACAATAGACTTTCATCCTTTTATCCTTCTTTTCAAAGATTCCATTCACATGTCCAAATATTAGCTCCGAATCAATGAAAACTTTCAGGTTTTGAACTCCCAACTTTGAAGCTAGTTCTAAGCCATATATCAAAGCTTTATATTCTGCTTCATTATTCGTCATTGGCTTCTCTAGTTGGAAAGCTTCTTTGATTATAACTCCGGAGGATGATTCTAGCACAACTCCAACTCTTGCCCCGTCTCTGTTGGATGCCCCTTCGAAATTTAAAGTCCACCTCATGCCTTCCTTTGAAAGTACTATCATATCTTTCTCCACAAGTTTGAAGGATTGAACTTCTACAAGGAAGTCTACCACTACTTGCCCTTTCTTTGTTGTTATTAGAGCATATTTTATGTTGTAGATACCCAACTCAATTGCTCATTTTGTCAATCTTTCCGGAAGGTCAGGCTTTGAAAGAATCTGTCGAATTGGGGAGTTCGTCACTACCATAACTGGATGAGATTTGAAATAATGCCTTACCTTCTTCTTTGCCATAACTAAAGCAAGAACCATCTTCTCCAAGTTGATGTACCTTGTTTCGGCATCTAGAAACATCTTACTTGTGTAAAACACTGGTTTTTGCTTCTTGTTGTCTTCTCTCACCAATACTGCACTTACTGCCATATCCGAGACTGCCAAATACAAGAATAAATCTTCTCCATCTTCTAGAGCCGACAAAATAGGTGCTGAGCTTAAGTATTTCTTTAACTCTTTCAATGCTCTGCTATGCTCTTTTCCCCATTCCAAGGATGTGGACTGCTTAATACTTTGAAAGAATGGCTTGCACTTATCCCTATTCCAAGGATGTGGATTGCTTAATACTTTGAAAGAATGGCTTGCACGTATCCGACATCTTTGAAATAAACCTTCCTAAAGCAGCAATCTTTCCTGCCAGACTCTGTACGTCCCGAACGATTTCTGGTTCCTCAATTTCTGATAAATGTTTCATCCAGGTGGGACTTGGCTCTATCCCTTGCTTACTTACCATGTGACCCAAGATTTTTACGGAGGATACTCCGAAAGCACATTCCAAAGGATTCAACTTCATTCTGGACCTTTGGAAAATCTCGAAAAATTCCTTCGCATCTTTGATATGGTCTTTGGACTCCTTACTTTGAATTACCATATAATCAATATACGCCTCCACCTTTCTTCCTAACAATCTTGTGAACATTCGATTTATGAGCCTTTGATAGGTTTCTCCAGCATTCTTTAGCCCGAAGGGCATGAATTTATATTAGTATAATCCTCTCTCAGTAATGAATGTTATATGGATCTTGTCGCTCTCATTCATTCTGATTTGATTATATTCGAAGTAAGCATCAAGAAAACTCATTCTTTCATACCCTGCTGTCGTATCCACCAACTGGTCAATCTTAGGTAGAGGGTAGCTATCTTTCAGGCAAGCTTTGTTCAAATTAGTGAAGTCGATACAAACTCTCCACTTGCCATTATTTTCTTCATTACTTCCACATTGGATAACCATTGAGGATATTGGCATGGTTCAATTGCATCTATCTCGAGCAATTTTCCTACCTTATTACTTACTATTTTATTCATTTTCGGAGCAAATCTTCTTTGTTTATGTCTGACCGAAGGATATGTTGGATCTATGTTCAAACAGTGCTTGACTGCCTTTGGATTTATCTTTATGTGACTAAGCAAAAATATATTTATTTTTCTTTAGAAACTCCATCAGCTCTTTCCTTTCTTTCTCTGTCAGTAGGGCTCCTACTAGCACTTTCTTCTCAGGATCATTTAAATCAAGATTTGCTTCAATCAATTCTTCTATTGTGTTATCCGGAACGTCTACTTCATCTTTGATCTTCCTTAGATATGTTGATAAGAAGCCCTTTGGTTGCTATTTGGCCTGGTTTTGCTCTAGAGCCTTCTCTTTCGCTTATTTTGCCTTGTCAGATTTTTCTATCTGACTTTTTGTCATCTTCTAGACCCTTTCATGATATTCCACATTATAACATCTCATGCTCTAAGATTGATCTCCCTTGATATCTATAGTGTAAAACCTATTTGGAGTCTGACATCTCATCAGTTGATATAAGGTTGACACTATGCCCTTGAGTGCATGTATCCACTCCCACCCCATTATCACATTCATGGCCGAAGGAGTGTCCATTACCAGGAATTTCACTTCTAGGATTCTATTAGCTGCATACACCGGCAAGGCGATTACTTTGAGAGGCTTCACTTCCACATCATTAAATGCATTGAGAGAAGTTTCCACCGGACGAATCATACCTTCATCAATCCCCATCCTCCAGAAAGCCTCCCAAAAACTAATGTCCGAGTTACTTCCCTTGTCAACTAGTACTCTTGACACCATGGTATTTTCTATTCGGAGCGTTATGATTAAAGGGTCTATATGAGGTAGCTTTACTGTCTCTAAATCTTGGTTTGAGAAGGTGATTGTGACTATTTCAGAATGAAATTCTTCTCCATAGATAGTGTATGAGAAAAAATTATGTATTGACCTTTTTACCCTACAATAGGTTAACTAGCTCCATGCCACGTCATACTACGATTGAGTTTCATGTCACAGCCCACCCACGTGGGTTCAACATTATAGCCCATTTGCAATGACTCTATGCCACAACCAACTTTGGGTTATATTCCTCGGCCCATTAGCTCTATCACATGACTAGTCATACTTGGCTATATGCTAAAGCTCATCTCATGGACAACCCATTCTTCAAGATGACCTATTTTACAAGCTATTCCATTCTATGGGCCAGCCCAGTTCACGGGTCAACCCACTCTAAAAGTCACCATGCTCCACGGGCCGAGTTAATCTACGAGTCGGGTCACTCTACAACTTAGGTCACCCTACGGGTCGGGTCAACCCACGAATCCAGTTATCTTACAGAGAGGGTCACTCCATGGGGTAGGTCACCCTCGAACGAGTACTTTATGATCAGGTCACTCCTCTAACTCTTCATCAATTGAGAGTTACATGACATTCATAGCTAATATAATTGCCCATAATGCCTCATTATGGCCATCAACATAAACTCCCCAACTCATTAATAGGAGTTATTGTCTGTGCTACATTAAGTGTAGAGCCAAACAGTCACGTCCCCCATTCACCTATAAATACCAAGAAGACCCCCTCAAAAGGGGATGGCCTCTTTCCCAAGATTTGATATGATGTTTGGTATACCCAATCTCTCCAAACTCTCCATCTCCATAGTTAGTACCAGCAAATCTTCCATTCACCACCGCCGTGAAATTGGGTTTCAACCCCTTCACGTCGCACCTCGTAGAGCTGTGCTTCAGCCGCTCTATATCCACCATAGCACCACGGTCTGGCCATCCTACGGTAGGTATCGTACCTTGCAGAGCCATGCTCCGGCCGTTCTATATCCATCGTAGCACTGTGCTCCGGCCATCCTATGGTAAGCGTCGCCATCCCGTAAAGCTGTGCTCCGGCCGCTCTATATCTTTCGTAGTACCGTGCTTCGGCCATCTTATGGTAGGCATCATCTGATCCTTGATTTGGAGCATCGCCTGACCCTTGGCACTCTCCTCTCTGATACCCTCATTCCAATTCTCCACTTATGATATCCCTTCCACCATAGAGTCCAGCTCCGGCTATTCTACTCCATTGTCGTAGTGCCAAGTTTTGGCTTGCCTACCACCTCCGCCGCGCCATCAATTCTCGGTCATGATAACGGTTTCTATTGATTTCCTTATCTCCTTGATGTCCTTGACATCTCTATATATGCTCTTGGATCTCATCCATTTCTCCATAAGCTAATTTGATCGTTGGAGTTCCTTTGGCCGACACCCGCCGGTGTTAAGGACTTTACAATCACATATGTTTTCTCTATCTAACAAGTCTCACAGGTTGCCGGTGGTCCCGCACACACAAGAAATTCCATTGTAAAATTTTACCATCTACAATTTGGTGCCCACTGTGGGTCATTGGCAATTCATCTTCTAAAACTAACCTCCTTCGATGGCAGAGAACGCAAATACTCTGCCCACCAATGACCTTGCAGCTTAGATTGCTGCCCTGACTGCTCAAGTCTATGACTCCAGATTCTAGGTCTCGGTCAATCCGATGCAATCTCTTACGTCTCTGGAACTCGGGAGTTCCTTGACTCAGCCGCTTGCTTCGACCACAAGCCCTTTAGTCATCGAGGGCCCTATATCTGCTCCTACTAGTTCTTCGGTTGATGTTGCCATGTCCCAAACAGGATCATCAGGGACTCTCAATCTCCATGCTATGAAGAACTTGTTAGTTCAACCGATCTCACTGCCGTCATTCCAATCAGTGACCACTGATTACACTCAAACTAACACACGGTTATTGCAATATAGATGATGTGTCAATCTCATGAAGAAGGCTTGCAAATAAGAGATAAACTTAGAACACAAGAAAAGATAAAATCTTGAACAATGAAAATAAGAATGAATGATTTTGATTGAAAAGGATTAAGAACAACATATTAAACACAAAGCATCAAGTTTCACTCAAGGTTCATCTTCCAATTCCTAGTATTGATTTATTTATTGATTTAATTCCAATTCCTTAATTAAGCACAAAATTGACCCGTCTTACAAGATATCAAACAATAAAAATCCTATAAAATTGATCTAAATTGATTTATTTATATTCACATTGATTGACGTAAGAAAAACATGACTGAACTTATATATATTTTTTTATGAACACAATAAATCAAACAATCTATCTCTCACATAGAATAATCTCAAAAAATTATTAAACACCTCTCACATGAATAAATAATTTATTTTATTAAGAAGGAATTGAAATCAAATACAATTGTTATATGTCACATAACATGAATCAAATACAAAAGAAAAAGAAGACTACACCTTTGAGATCTACTTTAGCTTTGGTAGAGGCTTCCGCCAGAAAACATTTTCCTCTTGAATAATCTCTTGAATAATTGATGGTAGAGTTGTAGCTAATGGAACCCTAAGTGATATATTTATAGTACAAGAAGTTTAGGGGTATTTTACGGAGAAAAATATCATTAAAACCCTCAAAAGATCGAGATAAAACAATTTTAAAATAGCAGATATCAGGCCATGCCGCAGCCAGCAGATCTGGGTGCCTAGGCACAACTCATCGGCACCTTGCCCAGTAGATCTGGGCGCCTAGGCATGGATTTCCAGCACCGCAGCGCTAAAGCCATTGTTTCGATATTTTAATGTTTGATTTAGTCCTGGTTGTCTTCATAAAAGTTGTAGCCCTTTTGTCTTATCTTTCCATATCACTAAGTTCACCTCATTTGGATTTTAGATGAAGAAGTTATGGCTAAAATACTAAATTATGTGCAGAGTCAAACTTACTTGAATTTTCAGCACTTCAACTTTCCTTCTTTTAAACTTCTATGCTTCCGAACGTGCTTTTCAGCTCCAACTTGCTTAGACTCTATCCTGCTATCATCAATCTTTATTTTTCTCCATCTTTTAAGCTAAAGAGACTTGAAGTTGCATCAAAACAAAAGGTAATACCGAAAATAACACTTGAGAAATATTAAGGCGTAAATGCATGATTTAACCTTAAATCATCCTTAAATGCCAATAAATACACACCGTTTAAATGCACTTTCTAGCTCTCATCAGTGGCAGTCATGATTATCTAGATCAAAATAGCTCTACAAATGCAATAAATTAAAATATTAGATTGCAAAACATATACATACTCATATAACATTTATATTCCATTCTAGATAGAAACAAAAGTTAACTTACATTCAGGCCGTCCCATATTTTGTTTTTAAGCTCAATGGGAACTTGCGACCACAGCTTGTGAGTTATACTCACATATGATTGCACACATACACCTACAGTTAATGAATGATTATTAATTAGATTAATTGACTCTAATGCCCCTTTACTTTAAGCGAATTTGCACTTTACCCCCCTCAAATCCTAAAATAGTTATTAAACCCCTTAAACTTTGGACGTCTTGGCACTTACAGTTTTTCCAATTTTTTTCATGAGTTTTTTTGGATACATTTTGCATCAAATTACTTCAATTATATTTTTTTCATCCAAAGAAATTAAAAATATATCGAGAAATCCTTTCAAACTATTTTTTTAATTTAATTCTGACAATTTTCTGTGTAATTATATTTAGATTTTTTCAAGATTTGAAAAGATTTCTTGATATATTTTATTTACATTTTATGAGGAAAAAAAATTATAATTGAAGTGACTTGATACAAAATGCACAAAAAAAAAAAAAAACTCACGAAAAAATTAGGCAAAGTGTAAGTACTAGTTCGTCCAAAGTTCGAGGGATTTAATGACCATTTTAGGACTTGAGGGGGCAAAATGCAAACTCATTGAAACTAAAGGGGGGCATTAGAGGGGAGAAAACTGCCAAGAAAAGTAAATAATTTGAAAAATATCAATTTTAAAACTAAAATAAAAAACATTAACAACACCGTGTGATCAGGTTTAACACAAAAATATTTTTGTACTAAGTAAAAAACTTGATAAAAACTAAAGAGAATGAAAAGTGTTATAAAAACCTAAAATGGAGTCAAAAAATGACTGTCGGCCTAATTACCTCCTCATATCTTCTTTGATGTATGTTTTGATATTATATATATTTGCTGGAAATATGAATAAAAATGATATGGGTTCTTTTTTGACAGCGATTTGTCTTACAACGAACTTCACGGTACCATCCCTGATATTTGGGGGAACATGTCTTCTCTGTACATGCTGTGAGTTCAATTAACATAAAATTGTATAGTTACTGAACTGCAAAATTAATTACTAGCTTAGTAGAGTTATATATATATACTAATTGGATTTTATAAATATCATTCAGGGATCTCTCGTATAATAAATTAACCGGAGAAATACCAAAGAGCTTGGGGAATATAAAGCCTCGAATAGAAAAGTAAGTTTTTTTTTTTCTTTTTCAAAACTAAAATTTTAAAAGAATAACGGTTTCCATTCACAGAAAAAATACCCGTCACGTTAAACTGATTGAAATACAAGTCAATGAGTAATTAAATGACATTATTTTGAATATCCTATATAGTCTTACAATTATCTTCTTTTTAATTTTTTTTTTCTTTTTGGGCTTTTCCAATTACAGGAATGAATCAGGAATATGCGTGCATTTTGGCATGTATGTTTTTTGACCATAAATGTTGAGCGTTTTCTACGTTTTTTACATTCTTATATATGTACACACATGTATATTTATCTATAATTTTCAGGGATCTGTCAAATAATCAACTTGAAGGCCCGATACCGGCAACCTTAGGAGATTTGGAAAAGTAAAGTTTCTTTGTCTCACATTCTTCTCTCACACTATTTTTCAGTTTTATTTCATAATTTTTAATTAATTATATAGTAACATTAATTAATAACAATAATTAGTAAATAATAATTACAATACATCAATTATAGTCCTATAATAAGTTGATGCTCAAAATTGTTACAACATAACGAGAGGAACAAACATCCTTGTACCGAAGAACAAATAATTTGGACTTAGTTGTAGTTACACAGCAATACTTCAATACTAAGAATCCTTTACAACGGAAATAAGATTGATATAATCGTATTTGAAACTCATCTTGGTACAATCAATAATATATATATATATATATATATATTTATATATGAGAAATAATATATAGGTAATGATTTGTATTTTAACCGTTAGATTTTTAATATAACATTTTATGTTATTTTGATAGTTCTAAAAATAATTTAATGACATTAATTACTGGTGCAAAATACTCTAAAATATTAGTACATACTCTGTAGTGATTAAAAAAAGAGACAGAGAGAAGCAACCTATATATATAAATTAGAGGTATTAGAACAAATTTGAATGACTATAGTTGAAATAAGTAATTCAACAAAAAAAAAAATTATTAATATTTTTCTAATTGGTTATTGAGTTTTAATACCATATTAGAATCTTGACTTTTATTTCAAAAGACTAACTTAGTGAGTGAAGTGACCCAAATTCTATATTAATACATTAATGTCTCTGTGTTAATAATTTGAAGTGGAACTCTTAATACCAAATAATGAATATTTCATTCTATTTCCGGACATCACAATCCAAACCAAAAAAAAAAAAA
>WUAT03065473.1:0-13412 GCA_010015005.3 Ulmus americana
TTGTGAAGCACAATTCACACATAAACCTCGCGCCACTAATTTTTCAAATGGAAAGTGCGATCCCCCCAGATATGAAATGACCCCACAAATCATTATCGTGCATGATTTTGAGTTTGAAAATTCAAATTTCGCCATGAATTCAGGCAACCTCCCACCTCTTACCTGAATCCATAGCAAAATCTGAGTTTTCAAACTTAGAATCATAGAAAAAGAAGAAGAGAAGGATGAGGAGAAGATGACAAAGCAAAGGAGAAGAAGACGACGAACCAAATGCAGAAGACGTAGAAGAAGAAGTTGTCTATAAGAAAAGAGAAAAAGGAGAAAACGATGGGTGTGTGAGGGAGAAATTCAAATTCAAAGAAAAATCAAAAAATTTGATTTTTATCAAATAATTTGGAAATAATTAACTCTTAATTAGTACTAATCATAAATATGATCTATTTTGTAAAATCACGTCTCAAGGTGGGCCATTTAATAATAGTTTTGCTCAATAATTAAGCTCTCTAACTCTGAATGTATATTATAAAATATAACAAATGAGGGCCCTGGTAGTTTCCACAAAGTTGGAGATTGATTGAGTAGTTGTTGTATAGTATATATGGGTTCAATTATTCTTGTTATACAGGATTGATTTTGGTATAAACCAGACTCTGACATATATGCTTTTCTCTTTAACATTATATGACAAATGTGCGTGCTAAAACCTTATAATAACATATATATTAATGTATATATTTGCGGAAATTTCTTTTTACTATAAGGAAGTGACCTGAGTTATGGAAGTGCATTGCTGACCAGCTGTACAAGATTGCGTGTTACAATTTAACATTTGTATATTACCAATAATGTGTCAAAATAAAACCAAAACATTAAAAAAGCAAATAAAAACAAAAAATCTGAATTCAGAAATGTTTCTCGTGACATTTCCATATTACATAAATTTATTACTTTATTCAAATTAATTTCTTGTCAAAAAAGCACAAAAACAAGGCACTCTCAAACATTTTGCTAGGGCTAGGACAACATTTAACACCTATAAAACTTTAATTATTTGGGATTTTTCTTAGTGAGAAAAAACCCATCAAATATTTTTGAATGTTTTATTTTCCTTTTTCTGATTTTGTTTCTTCTTCATATTGCAAATTATTTTAATGTTAAAATTTGTGTAGCAGCATTATATAGGATTCTTGTGACTTGCACTATCAAAACTCACGTGAGCTTCACTTCGGGAAAGTACATTCACATGCAAATGTGAGAACAGAAACAAAACTCAATAAAAGCATAAAGTTGAGTGATAAGTACCTGTGTTGTTGTCCATGGGCAGAGAAGAGAGAGAGCTTTCTTGTTTGCAATTCAAGAATCTCAAGGATAATATATAAACAAACATGCAATGCCCAGAACTTTGGTTATATATATATATATATATATCTCCTCCCCTTGAGATTTAACACCCTATGAGTAGGGATGATATGATATTAGAATGAAAGTATGTATGTTCTTTATTAATCTACAAGAGAAGTCATTTTCACATGGCCAAGCATATTCTCACTCTTCCTAAGAAGAATTAAAGAGGTCACTTTCTTGGGTCATCATTCAATCTTAGAAACCTAGATAACATCTTTTAATGCACTGCCTATGAACTTTTGCGTGCGGAAAGGGTCATCCCTTCGAACAACCAAGCAGCCTTATGTACTAGTTTACTACTAACCACAGTTATCTTTGTTTTTGTCTTATATTTTGGCCAAGAAGGTTCTTTCAAATAGTGTTGATCAATATCAGCATCTGTCTTTAAGCACTTCATGACAAAATTCAAACAAAAGCACAACATATTAAACCTGATCAATTTGAAAGATGCAATTATTCACTTTAAATACTTTGTATAAACTAAGTTTCACTTCTCATACTTGGTAAGTGTCTAAATCAATACTCCTTTTAGAATTTTGTAAAAGAATTAGTTGTTGTAAATTCAAGTCCGAACACAGAATCTCTTATGCCGTGTTAAGAGCATACACAGATTCATGTGGTGGTGGCCCTGATGAATTTGTTGTCATCTTTGTAGAGGTGATTTTATTACAAAAAATGACAAATAATAGGCCACAATCAGCAACATTAGACAAGTCATTGGTTGAAGACACAAATAGCAAAGATTTGTTCGAATTGAAGAGATCAAAATGCAAAGTTACCTCACCAATGGTGACAAAAAGTTATGCAAGAGATTGAGGGTCACGGGGCTGGTTGTAACTATCAAACATGATATAATTTCAATCTCATTGATCAGAAAATAAATAAACAAACAAGTAATAATAATTTGATAAAAACAGAAATTGTATGAAGCATATTAAACAGAAGCACAGGGATGTCTCTTGTCCTTTCCTTACTCACATGTAAGGAAAGGGAAACCAGCAAATTCCTTCAGAGAAAAGAGCCAAAACCACAAAATGGCACAGAAAGGATACCTGCTAAGCCCATATCTATGAGACAATTCGGAGGCTGTTTTCGACAGTGGCATCCCGTAGTTGATTTTTGGATAGTATTTGAAAGGCTGAGAGATGATTGGATTTCACCTTTGATGTCTTCTTGCTCTCTCATTACAACTTCTTATTAAGCCCCACAAGATATTAGACAATTTTTCAAGTTTCTGTGAACAAGAAAAATGTATACGTTAGCATCAGGAAATATAGTAGGGAAAGTAAAATATAGCAGAGCTTCTCAAGAAAACTTGCACTTTGTCACTTCAAGTTACAATTGAAGAAAAATATTTAGAATGTAAGAGCAAAGTATTTTGTTAGAACATAAAAATTTTGTTAGTTCACCACCTAAAAGCTTAAACTTTTAGGATCAATCGTTAAACTAGCATAGTATTAGAACAAAAGGTATTGTGCTCTAACCCAATAATGCACATCCAACATGCTTTAGTATTTTTCATAGTTTAACAATCAAAAGTTTAAATCCCACCGCCACATGAAAAACACAAGTCGTTATAAAAATCAATGATCAATAAGTTATCCAAGAAGGCACAATTCATCTGTTTTTGAACTAAAATTTCAATTATAACACATAATAAGGGAGTTGCACTCATGACTGAAGCATGAGTATTTCAACTCACAACTAAACCAAGAGTATTTCCACGGGCAACATTATTACAAGTAGCTCATAGTCTTACAATGTTTAACGTCTATTATGCAATCCATTGTCTACATGGGTGATCGAAAAGCCTCACCTCGGTGCCATTATTTTCACATGTTCTCTTGCTGTAAAGTTGGATCACTTCCACATCACGAACCCTTGTTTTGTACAAGCTGAGGAACGTTTTACTTTGTTGTACCAATTTGGATTCGCTCTAGTTGAGTATGATCAAGCTTAGCAGTTACCAAAACAAATCCTTTATCCAAATTACCCAAGTCCTCATGGTTTTCTTTTTCTGCCACTTGACCTCATCTTTCTATAGTCAATAGAGCAAGTCATTTCAGTACTTGGTTTTTGTACCAATCTCTTAAGCTAGATTGTGGAAGATATTTGCCCCTTGATCCTATCATAGATATTAGTCAAACGATTAAATCTAGTCTTTTTGTCAGCTTCCACCAGGTGGCCTAACCTTTTTCTTGAAATCACGTCTTATTCATAACTCAATTCTGGTATACAATACAAGGACTCAATTGCCATCCTCAACTCTTCTAAGGTTGCATATATATGATCTTTTTGCGGATGAAGTTGATCTCCAGCATAAAATTTGTGGACTTCACCTTTCACAGAAATCCAACTACACCCTGCTTCTTTTTTTACACCCCGATCTTTCATCATGTGTCTTAAACTAAGTCCATCTTCATAACTGCCTGTCTCCATATATGTATTGGAAAGAAGGACATAGGTAGATGAGTATTCTGGCCTAATGGAAAGGATCTTCTCCGCAGCAATCTCACCCAACTCGACATTTCCATGGACCCTACATGCTCCCAAAAGGGTCTGCCAGACCATCTCATTGGGCTCAATTGGCATTTTTTCTATGAATTCCATGGCTTCGCCAAGGAAGCCCACACGGCCTAAAAGATCAACAACACAAGCATAGTGTTCCATCTCTGGCACCACACCATAACATTCCTCCATTCGGTGAAAATAATATAGACCTTCCTCCACCATGCCTCTGTGGCTGCAAGCAAACAAGACACACAATAAGGTAACAGAGTTCACCTTCATACCCAATTGCTCCATTTTCATAAATAGCTGAAGTGCATCTTCAACAAGACCATGTTGAGCATAAGCTGATATTATGGCAGTCCATGAAACAGTGTCAGGGTTGGAACTCCTTTCAAAAACCTTTCTAGAATCAGTTATAAAGCCACATTTGGCATACATATCAACAAGAGCACTTTCTGTACACTTGTCAGCATCCAAACCAGCCTTGCACAAAAGACCATGGACTTGCCGACCATAGTCAAGCAAAGAAAGGCTAGCACATGCATCAAGCACAGTAGAGAAGGTAAACTGATTGGGGATAAAGCCTTCTTCCCTCATTTTTGAGAAAATGATAAGGGCTTGGTCATATTCAGAACATTGACAGTAAGCAGCTACCAAGGTTGTCCAAGACACCATATCTCTTTCTTCCATCCGATCAAAAACCTTCCTTACATCTTCAAGCAATCCACATTTAGCATATGCATCAGCAATTGCATTGTAAACACTTGTCTTCAATTTTGATTGTGACTTTAAAACCATCCCATGAACTTCCTTCCCAAAATGTGCATACTTTAAAGCAGCTATTGCGTTGAACACACTACAATAAGTGTACAGGTCTGGTTGGACATTGTTTTCACACATTCTTACAAAAAGATCTAAAGCTTCTTGGCTATATCCGCATTGTGAGTAGCCCGAAACCATCGCATTCCAAGGTGTATTGACTCGGCAACTGTTGAAGTTTGAGTCAAATATTGATCTTGCATCAGATAAAGACTCATATTTTGAGTACATATCTATTAGAGCAGTACCCACAAGAACATTAGAATCCAGATGAAGTTCGGAAGCAATATGGTGAACAGTTTTCCCCTTGTTTACATCACCTAACTTCCCAACTGCCTTTGAGACGCTAATTATTGTGTACTTGTCTGGTGTAAATCCTTCTTCCTTCATTTTGAGAAAAAGATCAAATGCTTCCAAGTGAAGGCCATTCGCCGTAAATCCTGAGATCATGGCGTTCCAGGAGACTTGATTATGCTCTTGCATGATGCCGAACAACTTAAACGAATCCTCAATCAAGCCCAACTTTGCATACATGTTAAGGAGAGACACACTAACAAAAGTATGAGTTGCAAAGCCACACACAACAATCTGGGCATGAACCATTTTACCCAATTCAACACAATCCAAACCAATACTTGTCTGTAGAATCGCAGAATATGCAAACTTGTCCGGCAAGATTCCATAATTCACCATCTCACAAAAGAGCTTGAATCCATCAAGAAAGAAGCCATTCTCTGTCGACCCAACTATCATGACTGTCCAGGAGAATATATTTCTCTGAGACATTTTATCAAACACTTTCCGTGCTAAACCAAAATCCCCACATTTCGAATAGGCATGTGCCACATGATTTAACAAGACCAACATGTCTGGTTCCGCGAATTCGGACTTCAACACAAGCCCATGAACAACTTTTGCTTTCTTTAAGGACCCTTTTTCCGCGAAATCACGTAGGAGATCAACAAACGGTTGTCTCTTAGACTGCAAGTTGGTTTTGTCTTCCGCATTCGAACTCAGAATTTTCCCTTCAGATGCTATTTCTGGCTTCTGGGTAGCAGGAAATGGCTGAGCTAGAGCTGAATTTATAGTCTGCGTCAAATTTGAAACTTCAACTCTCTAGTACTCGAAAGAAAAATCGGATTTACAATGACTAAAAAACCAAACAGACTAGAACAATGCAAGAAAGTGATGAAGTTGCTTACTTTGTTGTTGGAAATTGAGGTCGGAAATACGAACGAACGGAAAGGTAGAGGAAGAGCGAGACAGAGAGATAAACTCATGTTTGCGAGTGGCCGATAGCCAAATGTTGAATAGTTGTCAGCTTGCGAAACTGGTGAAGTTGCAGAGAGCTCTAAGAGGCATTTTATCAAACATGTAGAGTACGTGCAAAATATGTCGTCGTTGCAAAATCCTTCGATACTTCAATTGGAGCAGCCACACCGGTAAGATTGGGTTCTGTGTTTTGCACCTTTGACGTTTCTGTTCAGGAGAAAGTTAAAAAATAAAATTGATAATTACATTTTGGTACCTGTAGTTTTTCAAATACTCGAAAAAGGTACTTAAAGTATGTCAATATAACAAAAAGGTATTTTGAGATTATTACTAATGTCAACTCAAAGTTGACCAAATTTTGTGGGAAATCGCAAGGATGTATATTGTAAGAACCAAAACCACTTGATAAATGTTCAGAACCACATGTAACGAAAAACCTAAAAAATCCTTGCTAGGAACTCTCGTTTGTTCAAAATCAAATGGGCCTGTTTGATTCAGTATTTTGTAGTATTTGAAGTAAGATTTTTGAAGTAGTGGTTTTGTTTAGTTCAAAGTATTCTAAACAGAACATTTGAAGCAAAATTGTTGTTTGGTTCAGAATATGCTAAATAGAGTATTTGTAAAAAGTGGTATGGTCCACAAAATTTAATAATAATATAATAAAAATAAATAATATTTTATTTAAAATGTGATAGAGAGATAATATTTTATTAAAAAGATGATGGAGAAATATTATATTTTATTAAAAAGGTAGTGCAAATGTAATATTTTATTAAAAATGTAATAGAAAGAGCTAATATTTTATTAAAAAATAGTAAGGAGGTAGAGAGGGGTAATATTTTATTAAAAATTTGATGAAAAGATGTAATATTTTATTAAAAAGTAGTGGAGAAAGGTAATGAGGAGAGAATGAGTTTTTGGAATAATATCCAAGTAGAATATTGGATATTTCAAATACCCTTACATGTTTGGTTAGGGTATTTGAAATACTAGTAGGATATTTCAAACACCCAACCAAATGCATGTAAAATATTCTCGAAACAAGAAGAAACTAGTAAAAATATCAACTATCGCGGGACCACACAACGAAACTCTAAATATTTAAATACCTCTAAAACACAAACCACAACAACTAGAACAACCAAAACCCAAAATAAAAACCAACAAAACTTACCATTGTGCAGCTCCTCATTATCTTTCCTTTGAACAACCATCTCCAGCCGCGTTTCTCCTCAAGGATGCAACTCCATAGACTAAATCGAATTACAAATCCCTAATTGAAATTACAATCCCTAAAACTGTGACAATTTCTAACCCTGAACCTCAGAATCACAACCCCAATCTTCAAAAAACCTACAAACCCTAGCTTTTTCTCATAACGAAAAATGAGATAATTATAGATTTTTTGCAAATTTGGAAAAAATAAAAGGGGTAAACTCTTCATATGGTTTTGACCCCTCAAATTCTAAGTATGATAAGAAAAATATGCCCTTATTGGTATTACACGTGTTTTGCACGTTTTAGTTTCATTAGACAGAAACTAAGATCCATTACTAGTCCGTTGGATATTGCCAATAAACAAGAGTTTGAGGGGTTGAGTGCAAAAAAAAAAAAAATTAAGGGGCGAAGCAACAGTTCCCATATAATTCAGGGAGCATTTGTGCCAATTAGTCTTTAATTTACTTTGTTTATTTTAAGAAAATTTATTTTTTGGGGGCCAAAATGATACATTGCTAATAAGTAAGGTAATAAATTATTTTAATAAATTTAATTTTTTTTGTTTTAGAAAATTTATCTTTTACTGCTAAAATGTTACAATGCTAATAAGTAAAGTAAGAAACTATTTTAATAAATTTAATTTATTTTTTGTTTTAAATAAATTTATGTTATTTTGTTTTATTTTAAGAAAATTTTGTTTTTTGGACCAAAATGCGCTATTAAATAAGGTAAGAAAATATTTTAATAAAAATAATTTATTTTTTTGTTTTAAATAAATTTAATTTATTATGTTTATTTTAAGAAAAATTAGTTTTTCAGGGTTAAAATATAATGAAGTTAATAAATAATAGACTAATTATGCAAAACTCTTAGGGGCTGTTTGGTATGTGATTTTGCATCCTTCTAAATAGAGTATTCTAAACAGGATTTTGTTTGATTCAAAGTATTCTAAACATGATTTTTGTTATTCGAAACAAGAAATTATATAAGAAATAATATTTTATTAAAAAGTGGTGATGTTCACATAATAATATTAATAATTTTATGTAAAATGTGATGGGATCTATTGGATTTAATAATAAAGTACTATAAAAAAATAATATTTTATTAAAAATGTAGTGAGGTCCACACGGTAATGATATAAAAGGTGGTGAGATCCACGAGGTGTAATAGAAAGGTTTTCAGGAGAGTTTTTGACAAATATCATTAACAAATGGCCTTGGGTTTTTAAAATCACCATGAGAGTTTTTGGAATCGCCAACCAAACGGTCACTTAATTATAAATGTCACATGGCCCCACAAGTCTCATTATCATTCCAATAAAATAAATAAATAAATAAGTCTCCTTGTTATTAGTAGTAGGGGATCAAAATGAAGAAAATAGTGATTTTTTATTTGTGGGTAAAAACCAAAATACCAATTGACCTAAAACGCTAATGGTGCGGTTGTCAGGATTGAAGTTTCTGGTATGGATTCATCTTTCCCTTATGTAAATACTGTTTCAACGAACCTTTCTCCACAAGGTCGCCGACAACAATGAATATGTTGTTGTGGAACGTCCAGGGGATTGACAACCCCTAGACAGAGAATGCTTTTATTTCCCACGTGCGGAAAAGGTCTTTTGATGTAGTGTTTCTATGTGAATCAAAGTTGTTGAGATGCCAAGCAATTCTTTTGGCTAGGCTTGCTAGTTTTCCTAATGTATTCTCAGTGGATAGAGTGGGTCTTAATGGTGGTTTAGTCTTATGTGGAGGAGTGGGGTGTTGGTTACAATGAAGTCTTCTTTCCATTTTTACATAAATACTGTTATATCTTGTCATGGAGTTCTGCCTTGGAGATTTACTGGTGTGTATAGGGATCCGGATTCTTCTTAGCGTTCTAATACGTGGGAAATGATCCGCAATTGTGTTTTACTGGTCTTGGTCCCTAGCTTTGTGGGGGTGACTTTAACAAAATACTAGAAGCTAGTAAAAAGAGTGGGGGTAGAGTTAAAGCTCCTGGAGGAATAGATAAGTTTAGGATGACTGTTGATGTCCGCCAAATTCGAGATTTGGGGTATGAAGGGGGTCGCTTTACTTGGAGTAATAACAGAGATGAAGGGCTGGTTTTTGAGAGATTGGCTTGTTGTTTTGGGAAAGCTTAATGGGTCGATAGTTATCCTGAAACGATGGTTAAACATCTTGATTTATGGTGTTTGGATCATAAACCGCTTTTAGTGAATTTCAAAGGCAGCATTGGAGGAGACCGTTGCAGTAAGAAGAAAATATCTTCTCGTTCATTTTGAACATGCTTGGTGTGAAGATGTAGATTGTGATAAGGTAATCACATCTAGCTGGAAATGTTACAGAATTGAGCATTCTTTTTCTGATTTTTTGGAGTGTATTTCGGATTGTGGTTTTCAACTCGCAAAATGGGAGAAGGATAAGTTCCATAACTTGAACAAAGGAAATCCCAATCTTGAAGGGGAAGAGTGTCAGATTTGTATAATCAACTGATGTTAATTGTTGGAGAGTCTCTAAGGAAAATGAAAAGAAACTTAATGAGCTGCTTGGTAAAAAAGAGAAGTATAAGAGGCTGAGAAGTAGAGTGAGTTTGTTAAGGGATGGAGATCGAAATACCAAAAAAAATTCATTCAAAGGCTTCAACAAGAAGAAGTAAAAATGAGATTAGTGGTTTGTTTGACGCTAATGGATACTAGCAGGATGATTTAAAAGGTTTTCAAATGGATGATTAGTTGGTATTTTGAAGAAATTTTCACATCTGCCAGGCCCAGTGATATCTAAATTGAAAAGGTGGTTAGTGTTATCCCGAAAAGAGTAATCAGGGAGATGAATGATAGTTTGATGTTTCCTTTTACAGCGGAAGAGGTGAGAGCTGTTTTGTTTAGTATGAATCATGTCAAAGCTCCTGGGATTGATGGTTTGCCAACTTTGTTTTTCTAGAAATTTTGGCATATGGTTGGAGAATATTTAGTGGCTGCTTGTATAAAAGCTTTTAATGGTCAATGCGAGAGGTTGGTAAATAAAATCTTATTTCTCTGATTCCTAAAAATGACATGCCAAAGAGGATGATTGGTTTTAGACCTATTAGTCTGAACTCTATTGTGTACAACATAGTGTCGAAATGTTTGGCTAATAGAATGAAGAGTTTACTTGATGTTTTAATTTCAGAGTCTCAAAGTGCTTTTGTTGGGGGCAGGTTATTTCATGACAGCATTATTGTGGGTTTTGAGGGGATAAATACTATTAAGAAAGGAAGATTTGGTAATGGGCAGAAAATGACCTTGAAACTTGATAGGTCAAAAGCTTATGAAAGGATGGAATGAAACTTTTTACAAGCTGTTTTGCAGAAAATCTGGTGTTGTGAGGGTTGGGTTGATAAAATTATGAATTGTATCAAATCTGTTACCTTTTCTTTTCTCCCAAATGGTGAAGCTAAAGGCAGTATCATTCTAACAAGAGGGTTAAGACAACGGAATCTGTTATCCCCCTTTCTTTTTTCTCTTTTGTTCTGAGGGGCTTTCTTGTTTCTTGGAGAAGATGGAGAATGATAGTAGAATTAAGAGTCTACATTTTGAAAGAGGTAGCCCTAGAGTTTCAAGTTTGTTATTTGCGAATGAATGTTTCCTCTTTCTCAATGTTGATAAGGCTGAGTGTGAGGTCCTAAAAGAGGTTTTGGGGATGTATAAGTAGACTTTGAGTCAAATAATCAATCTGAATAAATCTAAGGTTTGTTTCGGGAAGGATGTGGCGGTTTCTAGAAGAAGAGAGGTGATTGGTCTACTTGGTGTTAAACAGATTGATTACCATGAACGGTATTTGGGGCATCCTACTTTTGCAGAAAGTTGTAGGAAGGATTTGTTTGCTTTTATAAAAGACGGAGTTTGGAAGAAAGTCAAGGGATGGAATAGCTCTAGTTTTCTGGGGTAGATAAGGAGATTCTGTTAAAGATAGTCGTCTAGGCTATCTCATCATATGATATAGCCTATTTTAAGCTCCCAAAGCAATTAATCAGATATCTACATCGCCTCATTGCTAATTTTTGGTGGGGATCAAAAGAGGGAAAGAGCAAGATGTATTGGAGTAAATAGAACAATATGTGCTTAGGGAAAGAAATAGGGGGATTGAGTTTTTGTGATCTGGAAAATTTCAAGTTTTAACCAAGCTTTATTGGCAAAACAAGGATAAAGGCACATTCAGAATCCTAGTTTTCTAACGGGTTGGGTACTCAAAGAGTCAAAGCGTGAAATTTTCCAAAGAGTTGTTTCCTTATGTAAGGCCCAGTTTTTTTTTTTTTTAAATAAAAATGGGCTTTTAGGCCAAACATGTCTTAAAGCATAAATTAAACTTAATTATGAGAAAAACAACAACTATATTCTTCTCTCATTTTCTCCATCCCGCAGTTTCTTCTTCTTCTCTCTGTTTTAACCCTTTATCACTTTCAAAACCACTCCTAACCTTCAAAATAAACTACCTAACCCATATACTAACCATATGAGGTTTATTTTTAGCAAATAATTGAGTGTTGGAGTTTGGAAAATTGGAGTTTTCTTGAGTGCTTGGGGGAATTACGGGATTAAGCAAAATCAAGAGGTAAGTTTCTAAAAATCACTTATTTGCTTGTGATACTCAATGGGTTTTGAATATTATTTAGTTTAGTGGGATAATATCTTGATTTGAGCTTGTTTTTACAACAAATTTAAGGGAAATTTGGATAATTTCACCTTTTGGAAATTAGGGAAAATTTGGGGATTTTATGTTATTGATGAAATTAAGTTGTTTTTGAGTTGTGTGAGAGTCATAGGTTGAGAATGCATGTCCTATAAAGTTTAATTTTATCAATTGAGAGTAATATGTGGGATTTGGAAAACACCCTAATTCCAAAACCAAGTTTGTGTTTTTAAAGGAGAAAAGTTGTATCAAAATTGAATCTTAGTGGTGATTGAAGTGTTAGAGATTTGCTAGAACTTGTGCAAAAGGTAGGGGAATGATTCACTCTTCTTGGTTGTGTACTTTTCCAATATGGGCAACTAGGGTTTACTTAATTTTTAAACTATATTTTTGTTATGAAAGCTTATATGTTGAATAATAACTTAGCTTTGTATTATTTTGGAACATATAAAAGCCAATGGGTTGGATAATACTTGTTTTCATGAATATTTCTAAAACAAATGCATGGTTAGGAAATGTGGAAAGATTTTGATTATGTTGGTTTGAATATTTTATTTAGATATTGAGTAAATTCGTGTTGTGGGTGATATCGATTGATTGATTAGGCTAGCCGACAATTGTAGCCTTGGGTGAAAATCCCTAGACCTACGCAAAGTTGCATGTTGTTAGTTGGGTATCTGGTTTTAGAGCCTGATACATGCTTATACTGATCGGTGCTCCCTTGTTTTGTAGTAGCCACATTGATGTTAAATTTTGGCATAATACCTATGCATAAGACATAATTCCCTATTGAACTATATTTGTATTCTCCTTATATTTGAATTGCCTAGAATGTTGTTTTTGAGATATATTTTATATTGGAATATACTAATCATGTAGGATTAGTTTTTTAAAACCATTTGGGAAAAGTAAATCGTTTTTCTACTGACATTGGTTGCTTACCCTTCTCTTTTTCTACAGGTAATTAAGGGAATTTAGTCTCGAAGGCTCAAAACTAGAGATAGTAGCGGTTCGGTGTTGCCATCTATTTAGTAGGTTGTTGTTTGTATATTTTTATTTTGAACCCCAAACATGTTGCCGGGTTATTTGGGATATGTATTTATGGTTCCCATCTAGTAAGGATGTGTGATGATGCAAGTCTTAACCAAGCTATCACTTTGAGTATTTACGTTTTGTTTATCTAAATCTTGACCAACAAGTATCACTTTTAAATGTGGGATATTGTTATGTTTTCTTATATTATTTTGAAAGACCCTAGGCCAATAATTAAATTTTATTGTTTCTAGAAATAATTTGAACTATACATTTATAAGTTTTTGCATAAAAGTCATTAACCCCACTTTTGGGGTGTGACACCTTAAGGCTAAGAAGGGATCTAAAGCTTCTTTCATTTGGAGAAGCCTAGTTTGGGGGAAAGAGGTGATTGAATGGATTCTAGATAACAGATTGAGTTGGGGGAGAATGTGAAAGTTTTGGGGGATAGGTGGCTGCCCAAGCCTTTCACTTCGCGGCCCGCGC
>WUAT03065582.1:0-13411 GCA_010015005.3 Ulmus americana
ATAAATCCATAATTATCCTCACGTGCGGTTAGTGTGGGACTTCAACCGCACACCTTACAAAAGTAATGTATCTAAAACTTGTCTGAAAATATATTGTAATTAAAAAAAATCATAACAGAAATTCTTTTAAGATAGATAATTAGAGCTCCTATATTTTACAAAACAAACTACATATAGACACTAAAAACTTGTTATTGAGGAGCAAAATTTTATAATGGTCATTTCTCTGGCCGGTGTTACAGCTTTCATTGATTAATTAGTACATCATCACAATTTTATAAAGATATATAGATCGGAAATTCACAACTATTTGACTATTATCCATATATGGTTAGGAAGATGACACATGAAATAATCGTGAACTATTTTGTACATGAATAATCAATGACAAATTTTCAACAACGTAGAAATATTATACAACTTGCTTTATAGATTAGCTATATTATTTATTATATATATAATATGTTTGGTTACACTTGAGGTCAACAGAAATAAAGATCTCTACCGACAGTTTATATGTGCATTTATAAATCTCGTCCACTAATATGTGTAGAGTGTTTAAATTGATATAGGAGTTATATATATATATAAAATATTATTTATATATTGGCCATTTAGTGTTTGGGATGACAAATAAATGACATATATATGAGCAATGATAAGACAGACGGTTCAAATTCTTTTATATATATATATATATATATATATATATATATAACAAGAGGCAATAGATAAAGAAGGTTTAGGTATTGAGGATATGATCTTTATATTAAAGTCCGGAACTTTCATCTTAAAAAACTAATTTATTGAGTGGAGTAATCCAAATTTTATATTAATTTATTAAGGTTTTCGCTCTTAATATATTTCAGTAAAATGATGACTTTTTTGACTCATCAATCTTAAATCGTATCACATGACGGTTCTTTTTAGCTCACTATTTTTAGACTGATTGCTTGTTTGAGTTTATTGGGCTTTGATACCATATTAGAATTTTGAGCTTTTATATTAAAAGGTTAATTTATTGAGTGGAGCAACTCATACTTTATATTTAATGTATTAAAGTGTCGATTCTTATTTGATATGAAACTTTATATTTTGATCGTTAATTATTAGTGAGTTGCTACTTGGTAGTTGCTTGTAATGGATGGCCTCCAATTGAGCTATGGCATCATTATAATATTGCTTCACGAAACAAGTATAATAATTAGCAAGAAGTGCGTCCAAAAAGGACATGGGTTTCAAATAATAATTATTTCAAATAATGAATCTAAACTCAATTATAGCCTTAATAAATTTGAATGTTGGAGCAGTTTTTGAATATGTTATGTATGAATGAAAATGTCAATTATCTGCAATAAGGTTAAGTGAACACATTTATAATAGAAGAGCTTCAAAATTTTATTGTTCTCTTATTTTCTTCCTCTCTTTTTCACAATTTGATAGGTTTTGGGAGTTGAGTTTTTTTCTTTTTGAACAGCAATGCCTAAAAATAATAATAATCAAAACTATGTTTAGTAATTATTTTGTTATGTGTTAGACAACATTATATTTATAAAAATCATTCAAAAATATATTAAATTAAAAAAACTATTACAAATTTTTTTATCTATAGAAATTAATAATCCTATTGATAGGATGGTGATTACTGGTATAGTGCTAATCCAAACATATATATTTTCTTATGTATTTATTTGAAATCAGATTCCTTTTTGTTCGTATAATCATTTTCAAAAAGTTACAACTTCAATAAATCATCTGAAAATTCAATTCAGAAAGGACAAACAAAACAGAACATTGAACTTTCAAGTCTATATTTTGACAAAATTGGCAGCTTACCATATTTGAATTGAAAGATTGTAATAAAGATTCTAACTGACTGCCTTTTTTTTTTTTGGATAAAAAAACAAGTCTTTGCTTCCACTCTATAATTAAAGCTATATACGCAATAATTGAGATGACACAAGTTTTTTTTATTTTTTATGTTTTTAATAATAAAAAAGATGCTCATTTATTCTTTAATTCAATGAGTTACTAAATTTGTGAAATTGACAGGAGTTGGAATAAAGGCTATTGTCACATAAGAAACTTCTTATTCTATCCATTGAAAAATAAATCTAAAACTTTATTTATTATACAGTAAATTGTGAATTAAGTACTAATTTGTCCTTTGTGGTACTAAAATTGAAGGGTGTAGAAATTAATAGTGTGGTAGGATATCTCCTTTTGATAATATTATTAAATGAATGTCGTTTCTGTTGTATACAACATGTTAAGTTAGTGTCGTTTTTGTTTTATCGAACGTATTCACTTATAAAGTTTTTTTTTTTTTTTTTAAGGTACACAGTATACTCTTTAGCCTCAACCTCGTAAAAAAACTACAACATGTTAAGTTGGTGTCTAGAAAAGTAAAACAGTTTTTATTTTTGTCCCTTTCATTAGAGATTAATCGATGGATGAATTTAATTTACAAAAAATATTTTCACATTAATTTTTTTTCTTACTCTCTAGAGATTATAAATCTTCCAAGTATATTATTCTAAAACTAGACATTAATTTTTTTTCTTACTCTCTAGACATTATAAATCTTCCAAGTATATTATTCTAAAACTAGACATTATTTTTTTTTTCTTACTCTCTAAACATTAGCTTTGTTTTATACTTTACCAAAAAAATTTCAAATTCTATCATATTCTTTAAAATTCCTCAAAAATCCGTTATTTTCCATATTCTAATCATTATCTTATTTTATTCTATTATGTGTACCTCATCACCTTTTACATCATCCTACCCTATTATTTTCTCTTACACACATAAACCTACCACCTTTTACATCTTACACACCAAAATCTACCACCTTTTACATTATATCATTAATATCTCTACCACATTTTACATAAAATATAATTTTTTTCATATTATTTTATTATTAAAGCTCAATATCTCCACTACCTTTTATATAAAATTATTTTTTAATCTTGTAGACTTCACTTCCGTTTATCAAAAAATTTAGAATTCTGTTCAAAAAATTATCCTGCTCAAATCACCAAAATCCTGTTTAAATCACGTTTCAAACAGGTTCAATATGTTAGAGAAAAAAAAAAGGGAAACTCTAGGATGGGAAAGAGATAATATTAGAAAAAAATTTAAAGCAATACCTTCTCTGAAAATTGTTGGGCAGGATTGAGGGGAAACACAGCAATTAACTTCTTAAATAAGATTGTGAAGATAGTTTCAGTGCACACTTTCACATCAAGTCCTCCATGAGAAGAGCACGATTTGAACTTCCCTTCACCAGTAATATAAATATAGAACCTCACTGAAAGCTCTATGCTCTGAAGTAGATACAGAATACAATCAAATGAATGGGCATCAAATGAAGCAGCCTGAACTACAGGAACAAATTCCTGAAAAGAATTGAGTAAAACTGGCACAAGGTCTTTCAATTTAAACGTGATGGCAGAATCCCCTACAAAAATAAAAAGAGAGAAGACTATAATAATTAAAGAATAAAATGTTATAATGGAAACATGTGAATTTTGGAAGCATCCTAAAATGCAATCACGCAGACAATAAAATGTCTAATCATTCCACTATGCCGTGACAATGAAATGAATAGAGAACAATTAAAAATCATGATACTTGAGTTTGCTTTCTTCTTTTCAAAGACACGACACAAAGGACAAGGTGATGAGCTCCCACATACCAACAGATTCTGTAGGCAAATCAGGTTCAAAAGCATGCAACACTGTTTGTCCAGCCTTCTCCTAAAGTAAATGAAAGAGATTAGAAACGAACGGAAAAGGCAAATTAAACATTTATAAGTTTTTTTTTTTCCTTTGGTTGTCTTAATTCCTGTTGTAAGAAATTGAGCAGTGTAGTGAAGTACACAAGTCTGCACATTAATTTTTCCAAATGGTCATATTCTGGGACATCAAAAATTGGGATACAAACAACTCAAAGGGTATAAATCACAAAAAAAGCCACATAAAAGGAGCATCTCAATAAGATAGTTGTGTCATCAACAGCACTCTAGGAATGATTCATTTAATTCTTAACACAAACTCAATAATCTGAATTTCTTAAACAGTAGTAAGTTTGTGCTGTTGAAACCTTGACAGATTCTAGAAACCAAAAAGAATACGATCTACATCAATAGGCATGTTTAAAGTATAAGCAATTTGCAATGACAGGGATGTGACCACAAAGAGTTAAAAATCCTAGCAAACAAAATCCAACCTAGTACATTCAGAGAGTATCTAGTCCAAAAAGATAACAGAAAATATGTAAACCACATGTTGAATTAAGAGTTGAAAACAGGAAGTACTTTTTCAGATGAGTCCACTTCTCTCTTATTACAAGGCAACATCGACAAGCAGCGCACTAACCCAGAAAGAGCAACTTTTAGTTTGCCTTTGTCCTGTAAATAGAACCTGTTCTTTTGCAATATATCCGCATAGTTTTGAAGAATCTGTCAATGAACCAACAAATGAAAACATGTTTAGAAAAATGGAAAGCACAAAAAGTAGGCAACCCAGTAATATAGCTAATGGGCTAAATGTCTAACAAGAAATGCACACAACTCTCTAGTGTAACATTAGATAAAATATGAACCAAAAGAAAGAAGATTGGGAGAAAGTCAAGAAACATAGAAGGACAATCCACGTCCGCCGACAATGACATTACAACCCTTCTTGTTCCCCCCACCGCCAACCCCTTCCGTCCAACCCCAAAAAGAACATTACAAATTCAGCATAAACGCACCTAAGTTGCCATGTATTGATTAAAAATAAAATTTCTATTTTGCTCAAAACTATTAAGTCTAAATAATATATGGTATTTCAACAAAATGCTAAAGTGGTGCTACATGAGGAAATACAAAGTCCATTCCACCTGAATTACTAAAACAAAAAGTGGAAGAAGGAGAACATAAAGCAGATGTATTCATGGTGAAAATTTGAGATACCTTTCCAGCATGCAGAAAAAAGGAATGTGGGTAGTGCTGCACGACAAGGTCAAAAAATTTGAAACTCATCAACCGAACTTCAACTGCTAAATGTGTCATGGCATTAAATATGTAGGCCATCAACAAGGAAATAAAAATCCCTTGATTATCCTGGAAGTTGAAAGCAAGAACACACATGTCACAGGTATGATAAACTTAGTAATCATAAAAAATGACTGTAAACATAGCGAAAACAATGACTAGATATAGAAGAACAGAACTTATTTCCCAACCATGTTGGTTGTGACAAGCAAAATCACACCTCTTTACAGCCAGGGAAAATCACAGACTTGAAAAGTTGATACAGAGTCTCTCTAACCACTTTATCATCATCACCAATACGTTCACGCAATTTTTCAATAACAGCGTGCTTGTGCAAGGTCAGTTCTGCTGGATATTTAAGTAACAAATCCTTAATACCCATCAATGCATCTTCAAAAAGAAGAGAAAAGTTATCAATAACAAGATTATCACTAGATAAATGGAAAAAGGAAATCAATATGCAAACTCAAACTCCAAACAACTTATACATTAAAATGGAACAAGAAGAAGAAAATTCTAGTGGCTCCTACATAGCAACATCAATTACACACATGAGGCAAGTTTAGAATGATGAGCCGTCTCAAGTAACACTAGTTCATGTCAATATATTTAAAATTGAATTTTAGAACTATTTTCTACCTTGCATTGGTTTAAAACCAAAAACTTATAAATTAACTAGCCTTTCTTCATTCCAAATCCCCAAGAAAAACTAAAAAACATTGTACTGACTTCTGTTCCCCAAACTTAAAAAATTAGCAGAGTTAGGAGGCAGAGTGCCATTTAACTATTCCAGTTCCTACTTTTTAACAATAAGAACACAATACCTTTACGAACTTTCGCACTGTAGTGAGATGTTTGCTGAAGAAGTTCCTTCAAAGTCAAACCTTTCTTGTTCACTGCTAGTCCAGCCTTCTCTGATGCCACGGTCTGCTCAGGAAGAATTATAGCTGTTCATAAACCACTATTAAACTTTCACACATTGCTCCTTCACAACAATATATTTGCAATTCAAGACAACCTCATTCACGTGGCAGGAGATTTAAGTTTCAAGAGTTTTATGGCAACAGAAGAAATTTTGAACTAGCAAAACCGAAGGCTGAATATGAACAGAAAAAACATTCTTCCCTATGAATATTCCTATAACTTTTACCTAAACCAAACAGCAAAATTCTACCATAATCATATGGGGACAGCTCTGCACTTGTTGGGAGGATTCCATCAAACATAAATTCATTTTCTAGCAAACTTTCCTGAATAAAGCTAAATGATTCAAACAATCATCATATAATGCAAATATAAATACCTTTGGACTTAATTTCAGTATTTGTAGCATTCTTTGGCGGCGGCAATTTCCTGCCGATCTTTCGCTTTATTTTCTGCCATCAAACAAAGTATATGACTAACCATAATCCTTCAAATATTAAACTTCCATTAAAAAACCTATATCGAGTAATGTAATACCTTAAAGTCGACGCCTCGCTTTTGCTGCTTTTGCTGCTTCTTCGAGGAAGCCTTTGAGGGTGCCATTTAATCTGCCAATTTCGCAAGAAAAACAAGTGACAATTTGGTTTAGTTTCTGACCTAAATGCTTGGACAAATTGAAGCCGAGGTGAAAATCATGCATAATTTTCATGGAAAATATAAAACAGAACCGCCATTAGAAATGAACTTTGATTCAAAATCAAAATCATATTCGTATCGCAGTTGCAAATGCTTAGAAAGTAAAAGAAAATAATGACTCTACTATATGGTGCGTACTGGTTTTCTTCTTCTCCCCAGTTTTTTTCGTTTTCTTTTCTATATAAAAACCAAGTAAGCTCTACTATCGTCAAGAATCCAAGAAGCGAAAAAGGAAAATATGATTAAATTAGATGTCTCGCTTTCTGTACCTTTTCTCGGCAACCAAACAGGGTATCAGGAGTGACTAGTGATGTTCGTAGCCGCCGCCTGCTAAAGGAGCATTTGTTTTCTTTTAATTTCGTCTATTTATTTTTAATATAAAAAACAAAGAGAGAGATCACATATGTTTTAAACGACGGTACTTTTCTTTCATAATATTATCAATAGATCCCTATAACTTAGAATATATCAAATAAGCTCTTCAGATTTTATTTCTTTTCGTATCAGTACCTGAGTTGTAGGGGTTTTCATGGATGCCACCAAACAATGAAACTGATCAAAGTAATTCAATTCAATTCAAATAGAATCAGGTTTTGGCCAAACCTTATGAAAGCTTGTTTGATTTAGTTTAAAATTCTCTAAAACCAATTTAATTGATTCAATTAGTGGTTTGAAGTCTCAAAACCAATCCAAAATAAACCAACAAACCTACGAAAGCTTCAAAGATTTTTCGACGCTTTCTGTGGTAATCGGGGGATTTTAACTTTTTTGTGATGGTCAATATAAACATTTTTATTTCACTTTCATACATTCGGTCTTTGATTAAATCAGTGTTTTGTTTTTTGTCAGTAGATTACTCCTAGTTTACTTATTCTAAATTAATTAAACATTTTGGAGTTAATATAAGAGTAAATGTTACGAAGAAATATATTGTAAAATGACGAGACATGAGGTACATCTTGGTTCAACCTTAATCAAAGTGACCATCTTTAGTAAGTATTTCACACCGCTTTGAGCACTTAAGGAGAACGACTCCAATTTCTCATCAATTTGTGTAGAGTAACCTACCCCTTCTTGCACTCCTTGCGAGTTCCCGCAAATCGAGCTCCCACTTCCTGAAAAGTTGCTTCACTAGCCAACCTCGCATTTAGGGGTGTATTGGTAGAACTAGCAATTTTTATTTTTTCTTTTTTAAAAAAAAAAAAAAATACACATACTCAGGGTACTTAAAAGTAATTAAATCTAACAATAAGGTCCTTTAATTTATTGTAAAAAATAAGAGGCAATTTCCATGTATTACACAAAACTAGAGGTACCAAAATGTAAGTTTGGGCTTAGCACCAGCCCATTAGCCCAAAGCCTAAACGATAGTCGTTTTACTTGTAAACCCAGAGCGAGTAGAGCCCGATCGGAAAACACAGAGAGCGATGCAGCAACCACAGCAGCAGCAACTTCAGGCAATGGCGATACAGGCGATCCAAAACCCCGCCGTTCAGCCTCCTCCCGGCGGGACGACCACGGCGGAGGCACCGCCCAAGCAAGTGGCGCTCGCGATGGACAGACTATCTCACGCCGCCCGCCTCATCGCCGACATCCGGCTCGGCGCCGATCGACTTCTCGAAGCCCTCTTCAAAATTTCGGAGCCTCACCAAAGCAACAAGCCGTTCCACGTTTTTGTGAACGAAGATGCTTCTATGCGTCAACACCTCCAAGACCTTCGCTCCATTGGTAAGCTAGCTCACTCTCTCTTCTTGGTAGAATTGAAACCTAATTAGTTAAAGAATTTGGGATTTGAATGCTTTATTGGTTAATTTCTTCTATTAGGAAGGCAGCTAGAAGAATCTGGGGTTTTAAGCGAATCTCTGAGATCGCGTAGTAATTCCTGGGGACTTCACATGCCATTGGTTTGCCCAGATGGTGCTGTGGTTGCATATGCTTGGAAACGTCAACTTGCCGGCCAAGCTGGTGCTTCTGCTGTTGATAGGACCAGGTTGGTTTGTTGTGATTGATTGTGAAAATCCAATTTAGAGAACTTCATTCTGCTCTTTCATATGGGTTTGTGATTTGCATGTTTTAGTTGAATTGTGAAATTTTATGAAATGGAAATATGCTTTTCCGGTGACGGAGCTAGAAATAATGGTCCAGGGGCGAAAACCACATGAAGGGAATATGTTTGCTATTCGAACAAGAAAAAAATTATTTTTCGGGTGCTTATGTGTGAAATGTTTTGAAAATATGGGTGCTAATTTAACAACAACAAAAAAAAAATTTAGCCTCACCACCTATCTCCGTTACGGCTTTTCTATTCCTGTGGAGTGGTTAACTAATGAGCATGCATGCATAATTTTACATTTTTAAAGAATTAGATTGTTGTTATGGATTATGCTCAAAAGGGAGTTTCTGCAACAATTGCATGCTCTATATGGTGTAATCCATTATGGTTTTTATAGTTTTCATTTCACTATAAAGGAAACAGTGATCATTGTTATTTTGTTGAACTAAAATGATATTGTTAATTATTTTAATGTTTACTAGGTTAGCTCTCAAGGCCTTCACTGATTAGAAAAAGCGATTTTTTCCTCACCTTGATGATGATAAGAATACTGAACCAAATGCAAAGAGACATTGTAGTCTTCAAGTAGTAATAAGTCATCAAGAAGAGCTTAAAGATTGTAAGATACTGCCAGACGTTCTAATGCGGTTGGAAAAAGAAGTGCCTAATTTGAAAATTTTCACCTATGAACGAATGGACTGGTTAAAAAGAGCTTCTTCACTGCCGTCATCAGCTAATGAAAACCTTGTAGAAGCACAAAAAGAGCATACTTTTCATGGTTTAAATAGATTAAAACCAGGTTCTCTTGGTGAGGTTGCCGCTGACAAAGTTGTTGTAATTGAATTGTTTTTTCCTTATGTCTTCAGAGATGTGGTATCATTGCATCCAACAAGTTCTATCGATCCAGATGCAGTAGCTTTCTTTTCTCCAGATGAGGTAATGTTATATATATGGATGCATATTTTACCCGTGTATCTTATGCTTTGTTTTATAACTTGTGCTTCAATTATGTAGTTTCCTCATGCTAAAGTAATGTAATCGTTGCATATGGATAGTTTGATTGCATCATAATACCATATGAGCTTGTCCTGTTTTGAACTTGAATCAATCAGTAGGTGGTAGAGTGCCTTTATAGTTGAATTGTGGATGTGTTCATGTTTTCCACTCTCTTCTATGTGTTTCAATGCTTGCTAAAATTTTATTCCATGTTCTCTGCACATATGCAAATTTCCCAAGCGAGTGATATTTGGGCTCTGTTAACCATCAAGCTGGGCCAGCAGTCTAGCACAATCAGATGATTAACCTAAGCATCAGCTTCCCACCAACCATACTTACCCTTAGTTTAACTCGCATCACATCATCTTCTTTTTCATTTTTGTTCCAATTGAAGGCTCTTTCTCTAAACCCTTACTATGTTTTTGCTTACAAAAATCCTACATTATTGTTGTGGTTATCTTTGAGCTTTGACAGTTCATTGTTAATATATTGGGCAAAAGTGCATGCTACGATCAAATGCTTCTGCGTAAATTGGTTAAAGTTAATATTTGGCTTGTAGTAATAAGGCATTCTTGTGTGCTTTTATATGGCCTTTATTTGCAGAAAGGCTTTGACATATAATTTAAATCTATGTTTATTTGTTCTTTTTTATTGCTATTTTGAGAATATTTTTTTGTATTTAGTTTCTGTCATTCTGTGTATCCTTTCCTCGAGTATTCTTTGCTCTAATATGTTGAAACATTTTACCTTATTTCAAATTTAACAAGGAGGCAGCTATATGCATGCAAGGGGCATTTCAGTATATCATGTATTTAGACATACAACGGTAATATCTTTGGTGGTTCATTTTATATTTGTTCTAGTTTAAGTGATTGAACCTTTCTTAAAGTTCCTTATTTTAATTGTGGGAACATGCTGCTATGGCTTTGCAGTTCTTGCTTGGAGTTCAAGCTGAAGCAGTTCTATATTCTTTTCTGGTGCCATCTCGGCCAATCTAAGCAATTTTTCATCTCTCTTTCTCGTACTTGTGCATGCCTAAAAGGTTTTTTGACTTTTTTTTTCTTCTTTTGTTATTATAGCGTTGGATCTACAGCTACCAATCTTTGTTCTCTAAAGTTTACAAGTTTACCATCTCTTTCCACCTTTTCCTAATTCTACCGTAACATAAACATTAGAGTTATTCACATTTTTCATTGTTGTTGTTCAAGCAACTGTGGACGGCTACTATCTATGGATCGACAATCGGCTTTACTTCTACCTCCTGTTTATCGCCTTACCAGCAATTCTCAACATTGAAAACTACTGAAGCAATTTTCTCTGCGCTTAAGGCTTATCATGTTGGTTGTTTTTCAGAGGATACATAGTTGCATATAGGTAAATCCTTACACTCCATAAATTTTCTCGGGTACACAATTTGTCATCTTTGTTATTACTATATTTTTTTCCTTTTCCTTTTCCTACGTGAATATAAACAGACAGTGTTATTTTGCCTATATAATTTGATGTAATTCTACATGAGAGCTTTGTACTGTTCTTTGTAATCCAGAAAAAAAGGTAATTTTAGCCTCTAAATTTATATTATTTTCATGTTTGATAAATCGAGAATTAACAAATTGGTTGACAATAATGCTTTTAGTAATTTGTTTAGCCTTTTTAATATGGTTTATAATTTAGGGTAGTGTTGTGATTATCTTGTCATTTGTATTTTTGAATAAAAAAATATTAATAAAATCTTGATTTTTCAAGAAAGTTTTTGTCAAATGTATTATATTTATTGTTTCATCAAAATTAATAGATAAAAGATCCAGATGTTTCATAATTTAGTTCACATGTTATGCAATATAAATATAAAGTATAAACCATGAGAGCATTTTGTTTGTATAATCTTTAATTTTAGACTGTTTAGCACAGTTGTCCCCTAAACTTTGCACTCATTGGTATATTATCCTTCTTCTTTTTTGCCACTAACCCCCAAAATTACTTTTTATTGGCATTTTTGCCACTAACCCCCTAAATTACTTTTTATTGGCACTTGGAACAGTTTCAACGGAAGTGAATTTCTATCTGTTTGATCCCCACGTGTACATACCCACTAAGGGGGTTTTTTTGGACAATTCACTTGATTTTCTATTAGATAAAAAAAAGAACGTCATATATATATATATATATAATCTAAAAGGTTCTTTCAAAGATAACAATGAATTCAATTGTAAAAAGATAACAACAATTACAATTGATAAACTAAAAGGTTCTTTCAATCTCTTTATGCAACATTGCAAATGTGTTCATAGCCAATGAAATTGTGGTTTCTGCAGTCATATAATTGATAAATTTCTGTTCTTCCTGATTATTACTTTAATATGTGAAATTGGTTAGTTGCTGGACAATACTCATACTAAGTTTGTCAAACTAGATATGATTAATGGATTTCTAGCTTTTAATTGTATTTAGGTGAGCCAATATACTGGTAGGATCCACTTATATTCTTGCATTTTGGGGACGGAATCTAGACCAAATCCACTCTTGGAGAATTTCCGACCTGATGAACTTGAATATCTAGATTCTTTTGTTGCTGATGATAAAAAGGAAATGGCATTTAATTCTTCTAACCCAGCTTTTAGGAATGCATTCTGGCATTTAGTAAGGAGTGGAATAGTCTGAGGCCCATTGAGCAGAAAAAGTTATTTGGAAAGCCGCTGCAACTTCCTTTGACAGTTGAGTTGTGCTACTTGTATGAAGGCATTAACCACAATAATGGGGTATGTCTATTCAAATTCTTGACATTCCTTTTTCATTATAACCTTGTTCATCATTCCTCTTCAAAGTATATTATTATTTGTCCATGTATTTCTTTTTCTATACAAACATATTTATATTATATGAATATGAATTTTATCAGTATTTGTGTGTATCATAGCGTATTATTTCTTTGTATCAGGGACTACTAAAAGTAGGAGGCAAGTGCCGCCATACACCTTTGTATGAGATTAGTAAGCCTTTGCCATCAAATGTTGTGTGGAAAAAGGTCCGTCTGCGTACTGGATGTGGTAAAAAGGAGAAAGAATACAGTCAGGGTTGGACATTGACTGATGAACCACTTTGCAAACTCTGTCGAACACCCTTCAAGTAAGTCAAAGGACAAAGACTTTTAATCAATTTTGATTTTGATTTTGGGCATATTCTTGTATTGGGCAAGGTTGATCTCTTGCTGACTTTGACCCCCAAAGAAACCCAAAAGGAACATCTTTGCTATTGCTTGTGCTACATTAGCTTCCATGACTTCCATCTTACTTGGTTATAGTAAAATTTATTATACCTGCTTGCTTTCAGAATTTGAGAAATTTTACGAAACAGAAAATACATATTTTTATCTAAGAATTTTCTAAGAAAATGATGAACAACCTTCATGTGTTTGTTTTAATTTATTTATGTTCTATACATTATCTATAGAGTGAGTTGACTTAAAATGAAATTAATTAGTATTATGTGTGTTCTTGCTGGAATTATTGGATAAATAGAGCTATAATTGTCTTTTAATTTATTCAGGTTTCAAGGTTCATATGGGAAAGGACATTTTGTGCAGACTACAGTGAGAAATTTTTTTGTCACTTGTCTTTTAACTTCCTGGACTAGAGATTGTTGTATTTCTGCACAAGTATTTATGTTTTCTAGCTATATGGGAACCTTATTTTGGTTAA